>JADRCD010205963.1:0-28920 GCA_019843815.1 Montemys delectorum | reverse complement strand
TTTGCCTCCTCCCTCCCCATGCCTGTCACCCCACCCTCTCCCACTTATTGGCCCAGGCATTCCCCTACACTGGGGCACAGAACCTTCACAAGGCCGAGATCCTTTCCTCCTATAGATGATCGAATTTGCGATCCTCTACTATACACATGCTGCCAGAACATTCAGTCCCACCATGTATAGTCCTTGGTTGGTGGTTGGGTCCCTGGGAGCTCATTCTGCTTTTGTTTCCTACTTATTTTCACTTATTCTTCTTCATCTTCATCTTTGTCTTTTTCATCTTCTTCGTCTCTTCATCTTCTTTCTCTTCTCTTCCTTCTCTCCTTCTTTTGCCTTCTCCTCCCCTCCTCTTCCTCTTTCCAATCCTCTTCCTCCTCCCCATTCTCTTTGTCCTCCTCCTTCCCCTTCTCTTCCCCTCCCTCCTCTTCCACTTCTCCTGCTCTTCTGCCTCATCTTCCTCCTTCTTTTCCTCCTCCTCCTCCCATTCTCTTCCTCCTCCCCTCTCTCTCCTCTTCTCTTCCTCCTCCTCTTCCTCCTTCTCTTCCTCCTCATCCTCCTCCCATTCTCTTCCTCCTCCCCTCCCTCTCTTTTTCCCCCTCTTCTCTTCCTCCTCCTCTTCCTCCTTCTCTTCCTCATCCTCTCCCTCCCCTCTTCCCATCCTCCACCCCTCCCATCCCTTTCCCCTTCTCCTTCTCCTCCTTTTTCCTATTCCTGACTCTCTTCTTCTCCCTTTTCAATTCTTTTTCCCCTGATTTCTTTCTTCCCTAACCTTGTTCTGGTTTTACCCCCTGACACACACCTTTTATTTTATCTTTTCTCCTTTTCTTTGTGCTCATTTATCTTTTCCAGGCTTTTACTGCAAATAAAATTAGCCTCTCTTTTTGACTCTAACCATGATAGGTGGAAGCATGATATCCTTACAAAATAAGAGCAAGGACCCAAGAGTCCCCAGTGTTTACAGTTGGCAGGGGGGGGGGGAAGGTCGGGGGGGGGGCCTCATGTGTCTTTTTTTTTTTTTTAACACTTTCCACACTCACAGAGACTCAGAATCCCCAGTCCATACTCATACAATCTTCTCTCTCTTTATCCACAGGCGTCTTTGTCCTGACTCAGGTGATTAACTGGTTCCGGACCATCCCTCTGACCTTCAAGGACCAGTTCATCATTGCCTACGGTGGGCTCCGCGGTGCCATCTGCTTTGCACTGGTGTTTCTCCTCCCTGCTACTGTGTTTCCCCGAAAGAAGCTGTTCATCACAGCTGCTATTGTCGTTATATTCTTCACTGTCTTCATCCTGGTGAGTGTAGCTTTCTTCTAGAAAAGTCTCTCCCTTCCACAGGAGACACGGATGAACGCCGTGGGTGGATGCGAAGCGGCATAAGTGTGTTGAAGCTTTGGGAGCCATGTGAACAGGGAACATGATATTTCCTGTCAGGGTTCATATGCTGGATTACGCAGGGCATTACAAGAGTCCAATTTGGTCACTTGGCCCCGCAGAGGGAACGGTTATTTAAGGAAACTCAGCTCAGGAGTAGGGTTTACCACTGGAAACTGATGAACTGCACACTCTAATCCTTGTCATTTGCCTTGCTCTCTGACCTAGTAAATGTACTTGCTAAGTGCTGGTTGTGAGCCATGACCTTCCAACAGCTACTTGACAGGAAGTGCTGGCTGCTGACAGAACTTTCCCTGGGGCAGGGAAACGGTGAATCCAGCATGTGGTGGGGAAGCAGGAAGCAACTTCATCAATATGCCAGCTCTCAGATTATAATTTGTGCATATCCATTCAGCCAAGATGTACTTGTTTTGTGTTCTGTGACTGGCACTGCTTTCAGAATTTAGGATTCTTCCTGAGCAAAATGTTCTTGTCTTTGCAGAACTTCTGTTCTTGTCAGAAGTTAGGGGAGAAACCTGATAGTAATGCATGGAATATACTTCAAGAGAGGAGATACTATACAATCAATGAGGCTGGTATCAGGAATGGAGAGGGAACCATAGACAGAGGGTAGGTTACAATTCTAGATTGCTATTCCACCTAAGGGAAAGATGAGGATTATAGCATTTCCTGCAGGAGGCAGACACATTATCCAGGCTGAGGAGCACTCCAGGCACAGTGCTGAGGGAGATCTTGTTTCCTAAGCAAAATGTTCTTGGCTGGAGTATAGGGTGGTCTAGAGTAACATAGAATACATGATCGAAGTTTGCTCTTCTGCAAGGAAGGGGACACAAAGTAGAGACCAAGAAAAGCTGCGTACAAACCCTGATGGTGGCCATAAAAGGGGTAAAATCCCAAGGTACATTGTGAGGAGGAGGAGGAGTCGGAGGAGTCGGAGGAGGAGTCGGTGGCAGCGGCGGCTTTGGTGATTCTCAGGGCTGATGCCTGAGTGAAGAGAACAACAAACTTGCCCTCAAGTGAGGAGGGAATGTCTATGCCTGAAGGACACCAGAACTAGGGGGTTAGCAGTTCAATTGCAAGCTTATTGGGCTTAGGGTATGCATGAGGCTTATAAGTGCAGACACTGATGGAGCAGGTATTAGAAGTTCAGGTTCAGTAAAGAGGGCAGTGCTCAGAGGATGGTATCTGAAGACACAAAATGGAACAGATTGTCCAGAGAGTGAAGTTTTACAACAAAGAAACAGAGGACCCCATGGTTGAGCCTTGAGGCCACCTGACCTTAAGGCCTTGACAGAGAAGGAAACAGTCACAGAAACTCCTGAGAGGAGGTTCCCATCCAGTCTAAGCATCTATAAATGGTTCCTAGATGCCTTATCCAGAGCATCATATGCAATATTAGTTCCTGGAACTCTCAGAACCGTTCTTGCCACATATTCCCAAGAGCTTAATTTCTCTGGTGGTTGGATAAAGGAAGTGAGGCCCAGAAACTGGAGTTAACTAGTTTGGTGAAGTTGATCAGGACTGGGGCAGGGTAGGGGTAGGGGTGGGGTCTTTACCACAAGATGATACTCTGAAGAAAAAAATAGACAGGTGTGCAAAGAGTCCTCAGCACGGCAGTACAAGCAGACTCTTACAGTCTGTTCCCCACAAGGCTTTGCTTGTTCTCAGACCTCCCAGGGTGAGGCCAGTGGGCTTTGTGAAGTCCTGGCTATGGATGCTCAGGAGACCCTGTTAGGTGGGGATGGCACTTTCTCTTACAGTCCTTGTCCTCCATGTCTCCATAGATCCCTTCAAGGGCTACCGCAGGATTGCAAGCCTGCCAGGTGTCAGGTTAGAGCTTTCCTATGTGTATGTCATTTTGTCCTCAAAACAGTCCTCTGAGATGAAGACCAGTGTTGCCTCCCAGGACCAAACTCCTTCTCAGAGAAGAAAATGACCCCATGGTCAGGAAGAAGTACTGAACCTGAGGCTGATCATAACCTCAAAAGTACCAAGCCCTTTCTGCTCAGTACCTAATGCACTGAAAGAGGCAGCAATCGCTAGGTTACAGATATATGTGAGCGGTGGTGGGAATATGTGCAGAGAAAGTCATCTGAGAAAATTCTGTTATGTTAACATCACCTGGTGTGTGCACACAAACCCACTTATACACCCATACTTTGATATAGTCTATCTTAACGTTCTATTTCTTTAAAGGATTTCTGTTGAGGCACAAGTACACTCATAGGCTTGGGACAAGACCGTCAATATCTTTGTGTTCTCTCTGGGTCAATGAGAGATCTTCAGGGACGAGAGCCTTCATGGAGTTGTTGCCTCCATTGGTAGCAATGCTTTCTGGGATCCTCTGGATCACCTGCTTGAGGTTGAGTACAGTGACCTATTTTTATAATGAGTATAAGGAATTTGTTGCAAAATAACAGAGAAATATGATACAGAATACAAGTGAATGAACAGCGTAGTATGATCACCACTGTTCTTGAGGGTTATGCATTCTATGTAGCTATACAGAGTATACGTTTAGACATCTGGCAACTCAGTAGCTCCATTTGCTCTAGTGTCACCGCAAAAGAGTCCGGGGCTTTCAGTTCTTGAGCTATGTATGATATCACTGACAGAGCTTCCCAGCTTCTTGTTGTGTGTACAGGCTATGGTTGATCACATTGGACATGTGCAATACTCTCATTTCCATGACAGTTGTACTATAGTATTAAGACTCAGATTGGCTTGAACTCCCCGCCTTAAATGTGGAAGAACACAACATATCCTCTGTGTACTGTGGGGAGGTATGTCCCCCTGATTTTATCATGTCTCTTCAGTGTCTGGATCATTTGTACTGAGCCATTCAAGTTGCTCCTTACACATCTGGGGATAAAATATGATAGGAAGCAATTTTACCACCTGGATTTCTACTCCTGCAGTGGTCTAGGGCAGAATACATGTAGATATAGACCTGGAGGGGCTAGAGACTTTCCTGTGATTCCAAGACCTAATAATTACATTGCCATCATCACCCTAGGCTCTCCCAATTGTACAGTGGGCAATACCAAGGGTCTTCCCTCCTCCTCCCAGAATAGATGCCCTCACCTCTGAGTACCAGACACAAATAGAGTCATATCACCCAAGTGGGATGAGGAACTAGGTCACTGGAAAAGGACCACAGTCCCCAGCACAAGTTCTCAAGAGCTTGTAATACAAAGCAATCTCCTGCCCCAGACATCATGGGCTGGGCAGAATTATAGAATGCAACTGGTATGACTTCATAGAAAGATACTAACTCCAGGCAGGGCACATCAGACAAGCTTAATTTTTCAATCATTAGTCTCATCAAACATAAAAATATATGCTTAGAGTCAGAACATCACATATGAAAAGAAAATTACTATGAAATAAATGCCATCAGTCATAGAATGTATGCATAGATGATTGGTATTAACACATTGGTACAGAGTTATCAGTAATAATTTTGGTCTATTTGGGATTGAGACTCAGTCAAGAAAAAAATAGAAAATTATCAACTCCCTACATTATATGCTTTTGTGCTCACATTGCTTTTTCTGTTGTTTTGCTTTGTTTTGTTTTGTTATGTTTTGTTTTGTTTTGTTTTTGTTTTGTTTAAAACAAGGTCTCATTATGTAGCTTTGCCTGGCCCAGTATTCACTTTGTAGACAAGGCAGACCTCACATTCATAGAGCTCTGACTACCACTGCCTCCTGAGTAATGGGATTAAAGACAGGTATAATATGAATAGATATTTGGTGTTTAATATTACAGAGAAGCTTGCTCTTTTGGCTTGTAAAAAATTGGAAGAGGAAACTATATTTATCTGTCTGCTGACTTGCAGTTAATTGTCTACAAACCAGCAACAGCCCCAGGCAACATTCTATGCCGAACAGCACCACCATAGGACTTTCATGTCCTATGACATGGCATTAGCAACAACACTACAGTAAACATGTAGGACTTAAGACACAGTGGACAGATAATATTGCCCACAGAATCTACAGTTAGCAAGCTCTTTGTGGAAGTTGTTATGAATATAAGATATAAATGATGGTTGATGAATCTAAAGAATGAAGGATGGGACACCAGCTGGTATCTGGGCAAAGACCACTCAAAGTGGAAGGAAGAGCTTACACAAAGATGCCGAGGCAGGAAATATACAGAACAACATCAATGACCCAGATGAGCAAACTGAAGCAGCCAGATGGAGGCAAACGTTGCTGAGTTCAGAATGCTCAGGTAGAGTATGCATTTAACTGAAGGATATTAAGGGATTCTTTTGCTAGGCACCCCTCGCTCTTTAATGGGTGAGTGAAATGTGGAGGACAAAAATAGAAGCAGGGAGATTCCCATGGGTGATTGTGCATGAGGGTAAGGTGTAAGGGTTCCAATGGAGAAGAAGGGGCTCAGTCAACAGGCAGTAGGAGCCATGCATCAGCTACTTTGAGTATGGTGAACATGTCAAGCTAACTAACCCTTCAGTGAAGGTGCATTTTAGGGTTCAGTATTTAGACCATGCTAGTGCACATAGACCAGTCTTTCCCATTATAAGCTAGAGGATCACGTGATCAAACTCATGCTGAAGACCACAGAAGGAGTGGCCATAGTTCTCCATATTGTACTAACATTCCTTTTGTGTTCCAGTGTGTGCACAGCAGTTGACCATGATCACCCGACTCCTTCCCATTTTCTTTCACCACTGTTTCTCTAGACAACACAAGACACACATGCCCATGCATGCACACACATGTCCATGTACACATACACACAAATTTACACGGAAATCTCTCAACAAGAAGAATAGATCTGTGAAATAAATCTGGAGAGAAATCTTAATGAGTTATGAATAATGGTAAGAATAGCTAGTTACAAATACGTGCAAACACATCCATATCTCTGCCTTTCAAGTAAGATATCTATTCTCTTCCAGATGACAGCTTTTATGTTGCTGGATCTATTATCAAAAATTAAACATTATATATTTGCATATGGGTGTTTTTATGTGTGTATGTTTGTATACCACATACACGGCTGGTACTCTCAGGGGCCAGAAGATGGCATCTGGTGCTGTGGAAATGGAGTTACAATTTTTATCAGCTACCATGCAGGTGCTGGGAACAAAACCCTGGTCCTTGTGAGAGCAGCCTGTGCTCTTAGTGAACTAACTGTCTCTCCAGCAATTCCCATCATCAGATTTTAAGATCTATTTCCCTCTCCTTACATCAGAATTTCTTGAAGGACAAATTCCTCCGGCCTGATACAATATTATGGCTGTCTTCAAAAACAGGTTATGCATGACATGATTTATTATTTACCATAACTTGTCATTATAATTTAAACATTGCTTAAATCATGCTGCTAATCTGAGTAACACATTATGTTGCCTTTGAATGCAGCATTACTTATGAATCTACAAATGAGCAGTCTCGATGTTCAAACATTTGAGTTCATTTTCTTTTCAACAAAGTAATGTTTCAACCAATCATATTATTTATATACAGTATGGCCAATAGATCATGTTATCATGTTTTAAAATTATATTAGAAATTGGGGTCTGTGAGGAACACAGAAAAAAAAAAGCCAATCTGATCTGTTTGTTTGACCTCATTCCATGTATGTTCTATCAGCCTCAGTTTACCTAGCAGTAGGATGTAGATTGTGAGATCTCTCTATCTCTCAAGTATTGTAGGGGAATATGTATAAACAGTCCAATACCTGACATAGAGTTTTGATCTCATGACTTCATGTAAAATATTAGGCTAAATAATAATAGAAGAGAAAAGTTGGTGTCATTCAGTCCTTATTCAGTTATCCCTACAGTCATGTAGAAGATCCCAAGAATCCTATAAATCTGTCCAGAAGCTACCTGCAAATGAATGAACTTAATATAAAGAAAACAACCCATCAGCTCCTGTCGCCACTGCATATTGATGACGTAATTCTCATCCTTGTGCAGACTGTGAGGCAAGCAGGTGGGTACTGACACCAGCCTGATGGTTCAAAGACAGAAGACTTTATTATTCATGGCAGAAGCAATAGCCAAAATATTGTGTCAATTACCATTAGCCCTTGGTTTCATGAAAGTGGCACAAAGGGCTCATAAGGACAGGTGCCTGTGTAATAGCCTGCTTTACAGGAGGGTTATGGAGCTTAGGAATTTATCACTGTCTATGAAGGGTGATGTTATTTTATTTCTCAAGATTGTTCTTTGCTCACACCCACAGGAATGCCCTAGGTAAAAGTCTCTTTATACTCACAGGAGCATGGGGGATGCTTAGGTCACATTTACCCTTAGTGATAAATATTTGATGGTGTTACCTGCCAAACTGAAGTGATGGTGCTCGCTATCAAATAGATGTTGTGAGGCTCCTACCACATTGTTTCTTCTGCTAAATAAACTACAGTATTTAATTACATTGCCAACTGAATAGGATTCCATAGACATCAGGATATTTAATATACTCCTAGGTAAAATGAGTAGAAAGATCCAATTTTTTAAAAGAAAGAAAATTCTATGGAAACAGTTTAAGATGTGAAGAGAAAAGTGAAATTTACTTCTCAGTGTTTTAAACTGGGCAATCAGAGTTAATTTAGTGATGAACAACTAGGGAATTATTGGTTCTGTGTGGGGTAGGGGGGAGAAATAATTTCTCTACAGCTATGTAAGGTTTGTAATCTAGAATTTATGATGGAGGCCTGGGTGATAGGAGATCTCGACTGTGGAGTCATCTGAAATAGACACCTTTTAAAGAATGAGATGGGAAGAAATTACTCATAATGAGGGAAGAAGAAGAGGAGGAGGAGGAAGAGGAGGAGTGAGAAGGGGAGGAGGAAGAAGAAGGGTAAGGGGGAAAGAAGAGGACAAAGAAGAGGAGGAGGGAGGGAGAGAAGGAAGAAAAAAGGGGGGAAAGAAGGGGAAGGGGAGGAAGAAGATGAAGAGAAGAGGAAGAAGAAGAAAAAGAGTGTTCTGAGGGCAGAGCCTAGACACACAGCATTAACTGATAAATTGTTGAGGAAGCTGGATAATTCCAGGAGAGTGAACACAGTGGTTGGTGATGAATGAAGTCTAGGGGCAGGGAGGCAGAAGCCAAGGGGTGAGAGAATTTGCAGAGAGCAGTTCATGACCTGAGAAAAAAGCAACAGCATCCTGAGTGAGGAGTACCCACGCTCACAGGAGCTCTATGATGAGGGTGACCCTGTGACTAACCCGATCCAAAAGAGAGACACTAGGGGCAAATGATCTGCCAAGAGAAGGGTGACAGACAAGGGACACTTGACAAATGTGACTCTCATTCCAGTTTTTGTAAGATGATAGCTTCAGCCACACATTTGATTGTAGAAAGTGTTTCTTTCAGTGTGCGTACAGTCGTCCAAAGACAGACTTCTGGTATACCCCTCTATTACTCACAGTACCTTATTCACTTGAACTTGAAACAGTCTCTTACAGGACCTGAAACTCCCCTTGTTTGGGGGTAAGCTGGAGGCCAGCAATCCCAGCAATCCTTCTGTCTCAACTCCCTCAAGCATAGCACTATTATTGATGTATGTATGTATGTATGCCTGACTGTTTTCATGGATTCTGAGGATCTGAATTCAGCTCTTTATGCATATGTAGCAAGAATTATTACCCACTGAACCATCTCCCCAGGCAAACAATGATAGTTTTCATACATACATTTCTTGCAAGTATTTTAGGGAAATCCTTGCTAACTCAGCATGGAAATATTAGAAACCCCTCTTTGTCAGTGTTAATTACACAACTAAGAACTAATTTTTTCCCTAAAAAAGGACCAAAAGAACGCTTATTTTAACCTCACAACAGGTTAGGTTTTTCTCTTCTTTTCTCTCATTGGTGGCATGAAGCAGAGACAGAACATGGTAGAAATGTTACTCCCAGTAATTCTCTATTCTTCCTGTTAGATGACTCTGAAGAGGACCCCAATTTGTGGTGCTGTATTTGTTGTGCCAAATTTGAGTGACAAGTGAGGATTTATTTGCACTTTGCAAAGATTTTTTTTTTCATATTTTGTTGCAAGACTCTGGATTACATTTTAACTTTTTCATCCTCCACAGATAGTAACAAGCTATCTTATTCTTAGAAGTCCTATCCAATGGCTTCCTGTGTAACCTAAATTAGAAATTTTCCAAAGTGATAAAATAGGTGTCCCATCAGAGGTATCCTCTCTCTGTCCTTCCAAACCAGAGGCTTTGGCTCAACGTCATAAAATATCCTGATTGGTCAGGCAAGGCATGCACACATGCCACATGCTCTCCTTCCAAATAGATACCCGAGAAAGGACGAAGTGAGGGAGGGAGAGAAACGGATCAGTGTCTCACAAGTGATTTCTATTTGGCAACTGGAAGAAGTTCCCAGAGATGAACACATACTTAAAGGAATGTGATTTTAATTAGACACACATTTTTTTCAGTTATTAATTGTGAACTTAGATGTTATACTTTAACAACTTGAGTTGATCTGGGTTTCCACACTCGCTTTTTGGATTTGGTCAGTGTGATTTATCCATTCAGTTCATTGACTTTTGGTCTGTCTGGCCAGTAGGAATCAACATCAGGATGTGGAGATACCCATTCTCATTTTCGCATACCGTGGTTCCAAATATAGGATTTTCCTTTAACTTACCGAGTAAATGCTGAAAGGGGGAAGGAACATGTGTTATTCATGTCTTCAGAATATGTTAGATGTCTTCAAGGTTGAGAATTACACTGGCTTACTTGTTTTTATCTTGGGCTCCTAGCATTCAGTCTGCAGATCTATGGGACATCAAACTCAATGAGGTCACCATCTCTGAAAATCACAATCGTGTTCGTTTATTTTGCATACGTTAAAAATTGCAGAATGTGTTGATTGGGAATCTGTTATTAGCTCCTGGGTGATTTCCAAGTGGCAGATTGAAACATAAATATAACACAAGAGATGTCTCATACCAAATTTAGTTAAAAAGTGTTTTCATTTAGGAAAGTAAAAAAAAACCTTCACAAGGCCGAGGTCTTGTGAAGGTTTTGTGCCCCAGTGTAGGGGAATGCCAGGGCCAATAAGTTGGAGAGGGTAGGGGGGGCAGGCATGGGGAGGGGGGAGGCAAAAGGGGTTTGTTCTTGTTGTTTTTGTTTGTTTGTTTCTTTGTTTGTTTGTTTTTTGGAGGGGAACCTGGGAAAGGAGAAATTTACATGTAAATAAAGAAAATATCTAATTAAAAAAAAGAAAGTAAAAAAAAAAGGAAAGAAAAAAACATGTTAGAAAAATGCTCTTACTGTATTGATGGAACAAAACTTTGAAAAGGGATATATGCACATAGAGGTATTATTAAGTGTGAGGCCAGGAAGGCAGAAGCCAAGGGGTGAGAGAGAAAAAACACATTCCTTTTTAATTAATAAATTTATTTATTTTCTTTACATCCTGATAGAAGCTTCCCCTCCCTCATCTTCCCCCAGCTATTCCCCCTTCCCCTCTCCCTATTCATTCCTCCTTCCCTTCTCTTCAGAAAAGGGGAGGCTTCTCATCAATATCAACCTGCCTTAGAATGTCAAGTGGCAGTAAGACTTGGAGCATCTTCTCTTGTTGAGGCTAGACAAGGCAGCCCAGTTAGGGGGAAAAATAAAACAAAGGCAGGTAACAGAGTCAGACAGCTCCTGCTCCTGTTAGGAATATCACATGAAGATCAAGCTATACAACTGTTGCATTTGTTTAGAGGGCCTAGATCAGTCGCATACATGCTCTTTGGTTGGTGGTTCAGGCTCTGTGATCTCCTATAGGCTCAAGTTAGTTGACTCTGTGAGTTTTCTCTTTGTGTCTTTGACCCCTCTAGCTCTGATTGTCCCCACTCTTGTGTAGGATTCCCCCAAGCTCTGTCTAATATTTACTCTAGGTCGCTGCACCTGTTTCCATCAATTGCTGGGTGAAGCCTCTCAGATGACAGTTATACTAGGCTCCTATCTGCAAGTATAGCAGAGTATCATTTACAGTGTCAGAGGTGGACTCCCTCTCATGTCATGGGCCTCAAGCTAGACGAGTCATTGGGTAGACATTCCCTCAATTTCTGTCAGAATAATTTAAAAAGAGTAAAAGGCAAGCTAAGAGTGATGGCTCACAACTGCAATTTTAGCAATTGAGAAGCTGAGGCAGGAGGATTGATAGCAATGTAAAGGCTAGCCCAGGTTACATAGTGAGTTCCAAGCTAGCATGGGCTTGTCTTAACTCAACATCTAAATACAGGTGAAAGGTGAGATGGAAATCAAATGGCATACAATATACTTAAACATAACCCCTTCTCTTGTCAAGAAAGCAATCCATCTCATGTATGCAGGTTTCATGCTATGTGTCCCCAAGCAAGAATCTGGTGCTCTTCCCATACACTGCCTCTCTTGCCTCTTTTGGTGCCAGTATCACACTTTATGTGTGACATACCTGATAGATTGTGTTGTGTCTGCAAATTCCCCTTTATTTTCATTTTTGAAAAAATAATTCTGGTCACGTTTTCTGTTGTTGGCCATTTAGATTGCCCAAATTCTGTTTCACATTTGAACATTATATTATCATGTTGTGTTGTGTTTACACATTAGTTAAGAAAAGTTATCATTATAATCTATTTATCCTATTTAAAATTTAAATGTATTTTTAGATTTCAAATCTTTCTAATATTCTTCAGTTAAGTTTTACTATTCTCCATATAAGAATTTTATGCAATTGTCATAAGGCTTTGTGTATATGAATATAAAAGCATAGACTGTATCTAATATGAATGTAATATGTGCATAGTTTCTCCCAGTGTATATGCAACATTATATAGTAGTATATATTAGTTACACAAGCATACCCCGTAGCCATAATATGAATGTGATGTAATGCCTAATAAAGTAAATCTTGCTATTATGTGATTATCATTTATACTCTTTAAGGGATGAATTGTGCCTGTTGGTTTTCTACTAGTCACTTTCTTACTGTTTCCATAGGGAAGGGATCTTTTAGGTTTTAGAACAAGATATAAACTGTCCATCAGCAACAACTTCTTGCCATTCTGTTGTCAGCACTTCCTGCCTTTCCTCTTGGCTCTGGTTGGAGCGCAGCATGTGAATCTGTGCCTGACAGCAGAACTGAGTGCCATCTGCCCTCTGTACCTCTAATGGAGATGCCTTTGATGTTTCATTATGGAGTGAGGTGTTGACTATGGAATTTTACAGAGATCTTTGTTCAGAGTATGGAGTTTCCTTTATTCCCCTACTTTACTCAGGAGCTTGTAATTTTCTCAGGTTAATCCCTGAGTGTGCTGAGCTTCTTACAGTTATTTTCCAATACTTTCCATTTTTGGCATCTATTTTATGTTGAAAGTGGTCATCTGAGAATCAGACATCTGTGGAAAAGAAAGATAAGGATAACAACATTTTGCATTTACTATCTTAACCCTTAGCAACTGCTTAGCTTTTGTTGGTGGTCAGCGATTCTTAGGAGATGATAAACTATGGCTCAGCCTTTTTCTTCTGAGAAAAACCTTTACTTATGTACATATTTTCATTCAGGGAATAACCATCCGGCCACTGGTGGAGTTTCTTGATGTTAAGAGATCCAATAAGAAGCAGCAAGCCGTCAGTGAAGAGATCCACTGTCGGGTATGTGCTGACCAGGGACCAGCTTAAAAAAGAAAATGTGTTCTAATGAGAGAACTGCGCTGTCTGTGCTCTGCTGGAAAGGAAAGGGAAGAGTAGAAGGCTCAAGGGATGGGGGAGGTCTCAGGAAGATCTGTGATGGGAGGTGGACTTGTCATAACCCTGCGGTATCTAGCTCAAGCCAGCTAAAGTCCTGAACCAGCAGAGGGAAAAGAAAGACTTTGACCTGAAGATGTTTCTACCAGCTATTTGTTGTCATTTTGAAAATTATGATCAAAATTAGGATGATCAAAGTAATAAAAATCTTGCCTTAGGAATTGAAGATAAAGGGTTGGCCAATGCTTCACAGCAAAACCAACTGTGAGTGTCCCTGGAGTTAGGCATGACGTGAGTGGAGTGAAAAGGACCGTTTGTAAGAAAAAGCCAATGATTAGCCTGTCTTTCCTTCTGTTTTAGTTTTTTGATCATGTGAAGACTGGTATTGAAGATGTTTGTGGACACTGGGGTCACAACTTCTGGAGAGACAAGTAAGAGACCAATCAACATTCTGTCAAAGTAGCTCTTGGTCAATATTAGAAACAAAATATACAGGTCACTATTGGAAACATAATACAGTTAATTTTACTATTTTTCAGCTTTGGAATCCTATGTTTTGCTACTGTGTGTCCTTTTGTAGTTACTCTTAGCTATAGAGAGGCACAGTGTTACATGCTTGTGATCCCAGAACCCTAGAGTCTAAGGCAGGCGGCTCCACATGAGCTCCAGGGGCAGCTTAGGTGACTTAGTGACTGTGCCAACTATTACAACAACATCTTAACTACAGCAGAGTTATAAAATTGTTATAAATGAGGCAGGAGCTTAGTTCCCTATATGAATAATGTGAAACAGGAAACCCTGGCTTATCAGATGAGAATGTCACTCCATGTTCCCATTAACTGGGCATAGCATCCATACTCACCCTGGAGGCAGAATTATTCCTTCAATGTCACCTATTTCAGGTGCAAGATAGAAGAAAGACCATCTTAAGACAAGACATCCTTTGCCATCATTAGCCAGGGTCCTCAGAATCAGTCAAACAGCTTTTCCATGCAAATTCCATGACTAAGGACCTTTGCGGCCATTGCTCACTGCAGAGTAACCAAGAGCCCCAGTCAATGAGTTAAAAGCCAAAGGTTCAATTACTGTCTATTCTGCCACATTAGGAAGAGGGGCATATCAGAGGCAGAGATTCACAACACCCGGGGATAATAATAAACCTGAAGAAGAAAAAATCATGAGCTTACATACAGGGATTAATGTACCTGAATGTACCTGTACAATTTATAGAAAGAACACACACACACACACACACACACACACACAGTTACTTCCTTTTGTTGTTGTTTTGTTGCTTTTGTTTGGTTGATTTTGATTTTGGTTTTTTGAGACAGGCTTTTTCTGTGTAGCCCTCGCTGTACTAGAACTCGCTCTGTAGACCAAGCTGGCCTTGAACTCACAGAGATCCACCTGCCTCTGCCTCCCAAGTGCTGATATTAAAGACCTGTGCCACCACTGTCCAGCCTGGATTTATTTTTATAATAAAGGCTCTGTGGTGGTCAGATACAATTTAGTACTTGTCTTCATGGTGATTATAAATTGAGGTGGGACCAGTTGACTAGAAAGAGCAATGAGATCAAGAAATGAAGGGATTCTGGCAGCTGTATTTGATACATGGGTCCCAGAAGCCATCCCTCATCATCAAATGGGAGCCCATGGTGGTTATCAGAAACAGCCACGCTGGCAATGTGGCTAATGCTACCAGCAGGCCCCTTTTTGTACAAAGTGATCTGTGAGCGTTTGTGCACATGTTGCTGGCTAGGCACACTTCTCAAGAAAAAGAAAAGCAGCATTTAAGCTGGAACATGAAGTCAGAGGGAGACATTCTAGACTGTATTGAGATATTTCCCCTTGCTTTTCCTCTTTAACTGGCTCACAGAAATTTTACTTTACTACTCAGTCATTGATATAAACTTGGCTTTTTGCTGACCTATATATTTAAGGTGGAAGGATTTGGATGTTTCAGTTTGCTCACACAATGTAGTATGGCATTGGGCTATATGTGATGGATATGTCAGGACATCAAATTTTATAATACAGAAAACAAAGAAATTATATAGTAAACAGGTATGTGTGGAGGAGTTGCGTGTGTGTGTGTGTGTGTGTGTGTGTGTGTGTGTGTGTATGTGTGTGTTGTGATTGGAAGTGGAGATATGGGAGAGAGCGAGCCTTCAGGAATGCACTGAGTTACAAAGACATTAGTGTCAGAGCAATTACAAAGCTTAAGGCATTGTTCCTGTTCATGGATGTTGGAAGGCCCCTGAGCTTTGCCTTATTTCATAAACTAAGGAGAGATGCTTTTGTTCAGGTAGAGTGCCCTGTTAAATACCTGGGAGCACAAGGTAATAAAGCTGACAAAGCCTGTTCCACAAAACTCTGGACAAACTGCCATTTCTCTTGGGAAGCATTCTTTTTTATTTCTGGAGGTGGATTAAAGTTAGCTTTGTTCCCTCTTTAACTCTGTTGTGCAGTCTAGGAATTACTTCACCTAGATGAGCCTGCTTATGTGCCAAACCAATATAACAGACGTTCTTCTTCCCTTTCCCTGTTGGTTTATCATCTCCCTTTCGACTCCCTCACCTCTATTGCTCTATAGACTCCTGGCAGTAACACTCCACATGGTGAGCGAGAGGCATACGGCAGACTGGCGGGTTTCCTTTCAATGGCGAAGACTGGGTTTCATGGTCCTCCCATCCTTGTGCATCCAAGTACAGAGAATATAGACATGTGTAGGTACTCACTAGATCAGCAGCCCCTGGGCGAGTTTAGGAACAAGAGGTGACATCCTATTTGGCCTTCTACTGCTGTGATGGAGACCAGGACCCAAAGCAACCTGTGGAGGAAAGGGATTAATTCATCGTATAGCTTCAGTGACCTCTGAGGAGGGAGTCAGGCCAGGAGCTCAAGGCAGGAGTTCAAGGCATGAGCAGGGAGAGACCTTGGAGAAGCATTGCTTCCTGGCTTGCTCCTAGCTCAGCCTGTTTTTCTATACCACCCAGTAAGTAGCATGTGTCTAGGCGTGCCACAACGCACAGTTGACTGTGTTCTACTATATCAATCGATCATCAGGAAAATGGCAGTGTTATGTAGGCACTTTCTCAACTGGGGTTCCTTCTTCCCAGACAGCGCTAGTTTGTGTCAAACTAAAAACAACAACAACAGCAGCAGCAGCCGCCGCCGCAGCAGAAGCAGCAAAACCAAACCAGTGCCAAGAAGGGGGTGGTGAGGCTGAGATTGTGTGGGTTTGAAGTGGAACCCAGGTGAAGGTCAGAGGAAATCCATGTGTCTCTGAGGTCCACGAATGTCTTGCAGGCAGACCTTTCAAGAAAGCCATAGGTGGACTGTGAGCCCGAGCAAGAGGAGCGCTGACATGACCTGTCTGACCTGTCTCTGGAAGCAAATGTTGCTTTTCCATGAGGCTGTTCATCAACAACAAATAGTTTTAGTTAATCCACGGCATTTTACAATCCCACATTCAATTCCCACACAAACTTCAAAAGAGTTTCTTGAGTGTCTACTGCACAATCATCAGGAAAAGTGGATACGGGCCACTGGGTGCTGCCACAAGCTGCTTTCATATCAATTATGAATATCCTCTCAGGTGTGTACAGAGCCATTGACACCACCAAAAGAAGAACATGCCAAAAGAAGTTGTGCTTTGAGTGTGTTGGGTATCTTTCTTTTATTCCAAAGCCTCAGTGTTACAAAGCCTCGTTGGCCCTAGAAGAAAATGTTTGAGGTGCTTGATTTGATCAGCTGAGAACAGAGCGAAAGGTGACACAGTGGTAACATGGCTCCGGTGATATGAAAGGCAACACCTGTGTGGAGCTTGGCAGAACGGGTTGGGGAGAGAGCAACAAGAAAACAGGCACTCCCCATGCGGGACAGAGAGGCTGCCCCTCCCATCTCTGTCACTCTCCCTTTAGTTTAATCTCCAGTAAAAATCTAAAGCAATCATAGTCATATGAGAAGTGCTAGAGGCCTTGTATTACTGTGAAGAATCTCTGGTTTGGCGATCCTGGCACGGAATTCAAAATAAACATCGGAAAGAGTAGGCCCAGCCTTCTAAGAGTATTGGGCCACCAGCACAGCACATTCAGGGTGGCTCCTTAATTATTCAGAGCCCTCCAGCATTCAGAACAAGGGAGCAGTGCCAAGAATGTGGGTGAACATCGGTTTCTCTCACAGCACAGGTGTGCCAGCCAGTAAATCTCTTTGGGTCTATGGTGAATCAATGTTATATACCTATTTCTTTCTCAGCAAATATTTATTGCCTATTGTTTTACTTATACACTGGCATGTGGTGTTACATAACCACATTCACAAAGCCAGCTGATCAAAATAGCAGTCATTTATTATTAACCTGTGTGAGTCTAGAAGCTCCACGTGGGCTGGACTGGGTTGGGCTCATCTGGGCTGGGTTTGTTCTTGTTCTTGCTGGGTGGAAGGTGGTCAGCTGATCCTGCCAGAGCTTGTCTCATATGGTGGAGGTAAAATAAGGACATCATTTATATCCTGTTAACCTTGGTTCATAGACATGATGATGTGAGCCTAAGGTGGTATGGATGCAGGATCTAGGACTCTGTGGCGAGCCTCTTTGGTCATTGTGCCAGTGTTAAGACATTTTGGCCATTGTATCAGGAGGAGGCTATTCACCAAAACAAGTAACATTATTGATCACCATGACTAGGAATAGGCAAAGATCATCTAGACTATAACAAAAAGCTATTGTTGGGTTTTGGCAGATTTAAATACAAGAAGGCCCTGGGGCCAACTGCTCTGTCTATAATAGACAAGCTTAAATTGTGCCTGGCTTAATTCTCTACATTGGGAATACAAAGGTGGGGAGAATTCCTCTAATGCCAATTTTACCTTTGACTGCAAGAGGCAGACTCTAAGATGAATAAGAAAATGACATACCGTGCAACAGAATGATAGCTTCCAGGTAGAAAAATACATCTGAACAGGGAGAGAGGGGTTCAAAGGAGTGGGGAGTTGAACAGGGTGGAAGCAGTTGCCTTTGGAAACATGGCTCACTGATGATCTTTTATGATAACTACTGCCGAATGTTACAGGGAGACATAAAGGCTACATAGGAAAGCATTCCTCGATGTGGTTGCTAGGATTTGAACTCAGTAAGAGCAGTCAGTACTCTTACGCACTGAGCCCTCTTGCCAGCCCCTTTCTGGTGTGCCCGAAGACAGCTACAGTGTACTTATTTATAATAATAAATTAATCTTTGGGCCAGAGCTAGCAGGGCCTGGAGCAGGGCCAACTGGAGCGAGCAGAGGTCCTAAATACAATTTCCAGCAACCACATGAAGGCTCACTATCATCTGTAAAGCTACAGTGTACTCATATACATAAAATAAATAAATAAATCTAAATAAAAAAGAAAGCATTTATAGTAGATGGGGAAATGACTATAAAGTCCCTCAGAGCACAGGTGCCTAGGGGCAGAGGTAGGAGGGACCCCCACATGGGCGGTACTGCCCTGAGGACAGAACCATGTTCCACCTCGAGAGTATAGCAGCATGCTAGTATTCAGATGCCATTTCCAGGGACTCTAGTTCCTGGGCTGAGAATACACTACAGGGACAGGAACACCTAGTAGGTGCCCAAATCAGTATGGGAGTCCAGGAAGAAAATAAATCGCACTAGAGGTGCTGAAGAGTGACCACGGTTTTTGTATATATTTTGATGGTGATTGCTGACAGGGTGGTATGGAATGTTAGTTGGCCAGGGCTGCCATCACAAAGCTGTACACAGTAGGAAGTTAAAACAGCAAAAATGGGTTGTCTCACTTTTCTGAGGAATATAGAGTCAAACACAGGATCTTAGTAGGCTCGAGGGCTTTAGGGAAAGCAGGTGTTGCTCTTTGCTTGTAGAGGGTTCTGCACTCTGAGACTCTTCACACTCATGTCTCCTTGAGTGTCTGTGTCTAAGGATGCCCTTCTTATCAGTGTGGCAGTCACACCGAGGGGACCCCACTCTAATGACATCATGTCACCTTAGTCATGTTTGTGAAGACCACACCTCCAAATGTTTCCGTCTGACACACTAGGAATCAGGAATTGGACATGGGAATTTTATCCCATATCATGGAATATAGAAGAGAAAGATTACACAGGATGCCAAAGAGTTTGACCTAGTGGGAGCCAGGGGAGGGGCAGGGAGGTTAGTTCCACTCAGAGTTTGGATGCCCCTTAGTTACATCATATATATTTGCATATATAAAAAGCGTATATAAAAGCTACACATATGGTAAGACTAGTTCTTTACTTTAGAGTGCTTTTCTTATTTAATGAGGTATTCATTAACTTAAACTCTGACTTTACTTATTTATAGGTTTAAGAAGTTTGATGACAAATACCTTCGGAAGCTTCTGATTCGGGAAAACCAACCCAAGTCCAGCATTGTGTCCTTATATAAAAAGCTTGAGATAAAACATGCCATTGAAATGGCGGAGACGGGAATGATAAGCACTGTCCCCTCGTTTGCATCTCTCAAGTGAGTACCACATTGTCAAGGGAAGCAAATGTAAGTAAGTACACATTGGCATGGTTTCAAGACCTGTGATAGTAATAGTATTATAGTAACACTATACTATACACATTTATATATACTATATATAATACATGTAAATATTAAATGATATATAATAACATATATCATATTATATACATTGTGTAATATATACAATAATATATTATAAAACATATACATTATAGTATGCAACATAGAATATATGTATATATACTATATATTACATACTATATAATGTACAATATTTTGTATATTATGCAATGTGTATAACACATGATATATGCTATCATATATGAAACATACATTATAGTACACATACTGTAAATATTATTACATATTGTATACTGTATATAATGTATATATAATAAAATATAATGGCATAGTATAGTATAATAGTATTGTTGATATAAATCCTAGAGTGATGGTTTAAGATTTCTAACAGAATCTTACAGAATCTAACAGAGTTAGATTCTGGTTAAACGCCAGAGCTCTGGGTGTATGTATAGTATGTCTGTCATGTTTATGTTACATTATGCTGTATGTTTTGTTATATTGGGAATGGAAAGTCCAAAATCACAACCATGTTTAGGGTATCTGTGCCTTTGTCAAATTAGTTTGGGGAGGTTCAGTACCAGTTGAAAGTGAGTTAAAACTCTCTTAGCCTTGCCAAATGGACTGTTCTCAGAGTGTGTTAGATTTGTTCCTATGGCTGTACCCAGAATGCATCTGTTTGAGTATTCACAGCAGTATACTTAGGCTTGGGGAAACACCCATGGTTTCTGGATGCAGTGGTTCCCAGCCATGCTGAACACTGGAGACCCCTTGGGAGTATAAGACCCTATAAAAGGCCTGGGTGTCACTCTGTTAGAACCCAATTCAGAATCCCTGAATGGGGCTTAGTAAAGTAAATTAGATTTCTAATTGGACATGTGCTAATTAAATTTCTATTGCAACTGAAGATTCTGCATTACTTTCTGCTAGGAATAATGAATAGATAATGCTTTGAGTCAGTCTTTTAAAACTAATCACATGAGAACCTGGCTGTGGTCACCTGTACCTGCAGTTACAAGGCCCCGGGGCCAAGGTCTCAGGTCAGCCTGGGCTACAACACAAGAGATTGGGTATAGGGGAAGCATGAGATAATACCTAAACTTAACAGGAATGATTTTATCACTGAGATAAGTTTTAGAAACTTAATTATTCTAAAACTGAATACTTTAAAAAATATTCAGAATGTTTGGAAATTCTGAGCAATTCCTAATTGCTCCTTTTAAACTAAAATCTTACTCTGAAGTAATGATGTCATAATGCTAAAGCAGGAATTAATGATTCTAAAATACTTCCCAAGGTAAAATACTTTCTCCCCCTAACCATTTGCAGTGACTGCCGTGAAGAGAAGATAAGAAAACTCACACCAGGCGAAATGGATGAAATTAGAGAGATATTATCAAGGAATCTCTATCAAATCCGTCAGCGGGTAGGTAAAATTTATGTCTCAGAATACTTAATTTTGGCTAAAAACACACTTTCCAGCTGGGTTCCACGAATAAGTTTCTCTGTAAATATCTATCCTGGTGAGTGTCACATGGGTCACCCACCCGTGTAACCTCCCAGAATCTCATTCTGGAGACTCCCTGAGTTCTCTCAGACACCAGAGCTGAAGCCTCAAAGACTCAGGGGTTCTGATGCTCTGGTTTCATACAGAAAGGCTGCTATGCTGATCAGGTATGGACAAATGAGCTGATTGTTTTATATATTAAAGTACTGTGGGTCTGGGGGCACACATAGCACAGCAGTAAAGAAGGTGCCCTGCTCTTCAGAGCGGTCACCATTTCATCCATGTTTGCCTTACCACTCCTTTCTCTATGGCTCTTTCAAGGGCAGTAGCCTCCTGTGTAAAATGAAACAAAACAACAGTCATTGTTTCTAGGATAATTTGGGGCTTCTATAGCCAAGCTCCCAACACGATTCCATCCATCCACCCACTTCAGACTCTCATGGGACAACAGATTCTGTGCTCAAGCCTTGCCCTGCACAGGGTGTACTATCTCTCTATACTTAGATCAGCTCCTGCTTCCTGTTATCTGGCCCGTAGCCTCCCAGGTTTAGGCTCTTGCCAAGGACCATACTATCCCAGCCCCTATTCTAGATCAGATAACACTTGGGGCTTATGCAGTGTCTCTGGTTAAGCATTTGTTTTTATGGTTTTATTAGACTCAAATGTCCAACTAGGTAGTAATCTCCTTGAGGCAGAAATTGAATCTAAACCTCGTCACCTTCTTATTGACCCGCAGGTCTTAATATATTTCAGAACTTGGGTTATTTCCAAGACGCTCATTCCGATTCTGTCAGGAAATGAGCAGTAACTAGGCTGTATGTGGGATCTGGAGGGCCTTCCTTTGGAGGTGAAAGTTGCTGTGTGGTGGACAGAACATCTCACTATGACAGCCCTGAAATTAGTCAGGAGGGTTGGTGCCACCAAGTGTCAGCTCGGCTCACGTTTATGACCGCAATCTCTACTCCGTAGAGCGTGTGATTGAAAATGATTTTTGTTTTGTTGTCAATCGTGACCGAAGCATACAAAGCAGACAAAATGTTTGTGAATTAAATTGCTTTTCTAGTTTACGAAGCCCACGCCTTTCAGTAAAGAAAAGCGTACTCACTGATGTACAAAAGAATGAATCCTTTTAAAATCTGAGTGTTAACTTTGAGACTCTGCCTTTCAATTTTGGTTTCATCCTACCGATGCAAAGTTAAAGAGAACCAATGGATCCTTTGGTAAAAATGTCCCATATGCTTTTGTCACCTCAGACCTTATCATATAACAGACACAACCTGACGGCGGACACGAGTGAGAGGCAAGCCAAGGAGATCCTGATTCGCCGGCGGCACAGCCTTCGGGAAAGTCTCAGGAAGGACAACAGCTCAAACCGCGAGCGCAGGGTAACCATTGCCCCTAGACTCACAGGACTTCCAAGGGCAGAGCCCTCAGCTGTTCCTCTCACCCGCTGACTGGAAGAATCTTTGGCACTGCTGGTTACAAGGCTGCCAAGGGCCGATTCCCAGATCCCCTGGGATGGAACAAATAATAAAGTCTTTATAGCATGCAGAAAGTCATGCTCCTATAGCCTCAACGGTTTGGAAAGCTGAAGCGAGACTGCTTGAGGCCAGCCTAGGTAATATAATGTGAGACATACCTTAGGGGGGAAAAAAGACAAATAATAATTCATTCCTTTTATAGTCTTTCTTTTGCTTTTGTTTCATTTACTTAAAATCTTATGTAACCCAGGCTGGCCTTCAACTCCCTATATAACCAAGGGTGCCGTTGAATTTCTCATCCTCCTGCCTCAGAGGTGCAGGGTCTATGGGCCTGTCCGTATTGCTCCACCCATTTTATATTTGAAATCCAGCATTGCCATACAAATTTAGCTTGAGCAGACCATTGCTGGCATTTCTGTCACCTGAATAACACTTTCTATTTCTTTTACAGGCATCCACGTCAACCTCCAGATATTTATCCTTACCTAAAAACACGAAGCTCCCCGAGAAACTGCAGAAGAAGAAGAAGGTTCCAAATGCAGGTAATGACTCTGCCCCGAGCAGAGACACCTTCCTCTCTGTTTACCAATGCTTATGAAATAAAACTTGCTCGTTTTCTTCGTTCAGGATGAGCCCAATCCCTTGTGAACCTCAAGCGGCAACAGGCTGCCCTGAACTAGCATTGTGACCTTACTGGACAGATGTCTGTGCATATTATAAGTAATCTAATCCTGTGTTTTTTCAGAATGATCCTTTAATTATAGCAAAAGCCAGTCCTTTTACTGTGGACTTACTAAGCCATAAATACAAAGTTATAAATTGGAAGATATATAACATTTATATTCACACACTAATTTCTAATGTGTTTTCATGGAGTGGATCACAGATTTAACCTCCTTGTTGGATGATAATCTCGTGTACACACACAAGCTCTTCTCTGTAAATCACAGCACTACATTAGGATTCCGTTTTGCTAAAATATGAAAGCTAACAATTCAGACCCCTTTGTAAGCACCTTTGCTTGTTTTTTGTTGTTGTTGTTTGTTTTGTTTTTCTTTTTGTTTGAGTTCATTAAGAAGAGGTTACTTGTGGGAATGGAGGGAGAAGCTAGAGACAAGACACAGGGAAATAGAAGGCAAGATAGGGACTATTTGTAACTGTCTGTCTTGTTACCCCTGCGTTTGCAGAGAAACATTCTATCCTAGTCATGTCAGCTGGTAGGCACGGGGTGGTTTCCATCAGTGGTCTTCCCATGAATTCCAGCCCCCCGACAGGGGTCTAATGTCTACTCACATTTCTTCCTTGGGCTTAGTAAGTATATGTTGATGCTTGAGTCCTTCTGCAGGCATGCGGAGCGCAAAGATACACGTGAAATTCCAGATGAAGGGAAGACTCTGAGTAGCAGAAACTTCTGCCAGGTTGCTTGCCAGTGTCAGAGACAGAGCTGAGCCCTCTTGAGAGGGTCCTGGCAGCAGCCAAAGACAGAGCCAGAGCTTCTCAGATTGAATTTCAGCCCCAATACTTTACTTGCTAATAGCTGTTGGACCTACAACCTCACTGTAAAAAGTAGGGGTGATGAAATGTGGTCAGTGGGGAAATGTATTTAGCAGTTAAAGTTAGTGCTTCAAAATTAGCACCGACGGACTCTGGTAACATGGAGTTAGAGAGAGATTTATGACTTCCCCCTTCCCCAAACTCCCCCAGGACGGGATGGGACTCATTGGATTTTGCTGTGACTTGTGCTATCTCTGTTCTGCTCTGCTTGCCCACACTGCCCTTCTATTCTGCGACAGATGGGAATAGCAGCGACTCAGACACAGAAGCTGGAACCACTGTGCTCAATTTGCAGCCCCGGGCCAGGCGCTTCTTGCCAGATCAGTTCTCAAAGAAAGCCTCCCAGGCCTACAAAATGGAATGGAAGAACGAGGTGGACGCGGGTTCTGCGCGAGCGCCCCCCAGCGTCTCTCCAGCGCCCCGCAGTAAAGAGGGGGGCACCCAAACACCGGGGTTGCTGAGGCAGCCCCTGCTCTCCAAAGACCAACAGTTTTGCCGGGGCCGGGAAGACAGTTTGACTGAAGACGTTCCACCTAAGCCCCCACCAAGGTTGGTGCGAAGAGCATCAGAACCCGGGAACAAGGAAAGGCCGCCCCGGCAATGAAAAGCCATGATATGAAGCCAAAGCCGACTTGGGGGTGAATGGGCTAGCATGGCTGTGACTTTGTTACTCAAACCTGATCCACCATGGAATCCGTTTAAAGTCCTCTATGTAGAGGCATTCTTTGGGGAGTAGAGTCAAAGCCACTGATTCATGGGAGGAGCGCTGCTTATCTATCTATCCCAAGAAGAGAAAGGAAGTTCCACAAAATGACTTTTGTGACTTATGGCTAGGAAATGTATTCTCTCAAAGCCTGAAAGGAAAACAAAAAAGAAAAACAAACGTGTGCCTTTATTGAACTTGAATGACAGAACTTGAAAATTTTAACGCGCCTTTGTCGGTGAAAATTTTAATATATTACAAATATGTCTCAGATTTATTTATGGAAAAAATGTGTTTATCTGTAGTGATCACTTTTTTTTTTTTTTTAAGGGAATGACAGTAAAAGTGGCGAGAACATTTTTTCAGGGGGGTGAAGGTCAGCTTCTAGAGGTGGGTCCTAAGTTACAGATCCTACCATTCCCATGCTGAGCTGATGGACCGCTCGGTGAAGGAGAGCGTTGTCCCTAGACGAGGCCTTGGCTGATGGTAGCAGGGCACAGGTTGGAATTGGTAGGCGGATGAAATGGTGTGACTATCAGAGCGTGGGTGGGAAGTCCCTGTACAACTTCAAAACAATGAAGTTCAGACTGCTCTTGGTCCATTCCTGTGTTTTCCATGGCTTTGGAGTACCATGTAATATTCACCTGCCACCTCATCCCCCACCCCCACCCCCTTTTTTATCTAGGTACAGAAAGCTTCACTTGGGCAGAATCAGCCCATCGTGTTTAAAGACCTGGTGGCAGCTTCCAAGAAGTCTTACCAGTGAGGACCTCTTGTGGCCAGTGTGGACATGGCAGCCACTAGCGAGCGACCGCTTAGGTTTTCTGTTGTGTGGTGCTGGGAGGAAAGGGCCGTGGTTCCTTTCATTAGGGATCCATGACCATCTGCTTTAATAAAATTGTCCTGTAGTGCACTCAGAGCTGCAAGCTAGGAAGGATCAAGGCTTGTACAAACCGCTTTCCAGCGTTGAAGGAAATGGTGAGTCTTTGGAACTGACTTTGGATGAGGAAGCAGTTTGGCGGACCCCCCCCCCCCCCCCCCCGCCTACTTTTTGCACTAGTCCTTCCTTAATTTGTTACCTCTTTCACCTTTGATCACATAGTGACTCAAATTTGTCATTAAAAATTAGATTCTATTCTCTGGAATACTTCTTAGGAGTATGGCAGAGAGAAACAGTGGGACGCAATCACTAAAGATTCATATTTAAACCAATGTCTCTTAAGCTGCAGATTTATTATTAAAGATTCATATTTAAACCAATGTCTCTTGAGCTGAAGATTTATTGACTTTTTCACGTGTTTTCTGAATGTATTCTTTAACACTTTCCTGGGTTTACATTTTAAATGAAGCCAGTACTATAGTTGTTACCAGAGATCTTAATTGGCCATAACAAAGAATACAAAGTAGCTTGGAAAGACCCTTTGCTTTGTAGCGGCTGTGATAACCCACTCTGACTTAAAAGCCATTGAGGCAGAAGGCTGTCATTATTGGTGATTGCTGTGGGAAGCCCCAGCCCACTGTGACCCACCCATGCTGAGTAGGTGAGCCTTGACTACGTAAGAAAGCAAGTTAAGCCCGGGGAAGTGGTGGCACATGCCTTTAACCCAGCACTTGGGAGGCAGAAGCAGGTGGATTTCTGAGTTCGAGGCCAGCCTGGTCTACAGACTGAGTTCCAGGACAGCTAGGGCTACACAGAGAAACCCTGTCTCAAAAAAACAAACAAACAAAAAACAAACAAACAAACAAAAAAGTTAAACATGAACCTGAAAAGCAAGCCTGTAACCTGTAACCTCTCCACTTTGTTTATGCTTCCGTTCTTGCCCTGATTACCCTTGGGGATGGACTGTGATCCGGATGTAGAAGATGAAATAAGAGTCTTCTCAGACATGGCTAGCCTCATGCCAGTCTGATCCAGGCCATTCTTCAGTTGAGATTCCTTCTTCCCAGGTGAATCTAAGTTGTGTCAAGTTGACAACAAGCCTAATCAGGACAGAGGGTAAGAACCTGCCTGGGTGAGCATAGGAACAGCTCTGTGGCCCCTTCACTTCAATGAATGTGAGTTTTCTTGTCTTAAGAGGCTGCTAGGCCATGAAAATAATGCACACACACTTAGAGCATGTCCTACCCCAGCAGTCCAAGATGGATCCATGGGAAGCCATGTAAAACACAATTGGAAAGCTACATGCCTAGAACTCTGTGCCAAAAACAAACAAACAATCTCCATTTTAAATGACTATATTTTTATAAACCATGTATTCCTTCTGAGAAGAAATCAAAATTTTTAGAGGTATTTTTACTATAGAAATAGAACTCATAAAATGCTATGATGTTTATTTTCCAAAACACATCGTCACTGTGCATACTAATAATAATTTGTGACTTCTGGCAAGGAAGACAAATTGAAAATAACCTTCATATAATTTTACTGGTTTTGCACATTAATAAATATTATCAAGAATAATAACTTTCTGAAACTGAAGGAAGAGTCATGAACCAGCATACTGTGACATTTCAGGCTAAATCAACACAAATTCAGGTTTCACTAAGGAAAAGATCATAAAAAATATGTGATGCTATAAATTTTAGAAAAGGAATGCCTATGTAGTTTTATCTTAATTATCAGTTCATTTTTTTAATTTGATGACAAAGTCAATAAAATAAATTTGATGTTAGCCTTTTCTCTGCTGTTGCTTCTTCTGATGATTGCTTTATTCCAGTTACAATAGAAAAGGGTAATAACAGAGAAGAAACTCTTCAAGAGCAGTAGCATTGTAAACTTCTGTGTCCTTGGTAAATGACTCCTCTTGACCAAACATCACCTAGCCCGTGAAAGTGCTCTAGTTCTGGAAAATCTTGAGAGCTCTCCTGTTCATTGTAAGATTCCGTGAACTGCCCTAGATGTGAGAGCCACAGCAGATGCGCTCCAGATGTCAGCAAGTGAAAAAGACTTGGCACCAAATCCAATACTTTCGAAATGCTGTGCTCTGTGTATATGCCTTCAAATGTCTGGGATAGAATTTCTTTAATCCACTTCTGTGTGCTAGGGGTGTTTTTATAAAAAGTGTAGTCAGGAAGTTATCATGCTTTCCCACATTCTGCATTTGGGTTAAAACTGGCATTTCATCACTGGTCATAAGGACAGTAGCATTAGTACTAACAGGCTCAAAGTTCACATTACTAATACTGCTTTGTCTAGAAGAAGCGATAGATGGCACTATCTGTGAGCCCTGAACACCACTAAGGCATGGTTTCTGGGACCCCTTCAGGACGTGAAAATCTTCAGAGGCCCAAGTGCCTTGTGTAAAATGCTGCAGTTTACACAGAACCCAAGCACATCCTCTGTATACTTTATGGATCTTGAGATGACCTCCTAACACTTAAAATGCATATGCTCTTTCAAGAGTACCCCTCTGTTTAGGGGGAAATAACTGGATAAACAAATCTACATATGCTTGGCAGAGATGCATGGTGGGTTTTAGTTTTTCATAGACAGGGTTTTCTCTGTGTAATTCTGGAACTCACGCTATAGACCAGGTTACCCTTGAACATGCTATAGACCAGGTTACCCTTGAACTCACAGCGATCTGCTTACCCCTGTCTCTCGAGTGCTGAGATTAAGGACATGGGACACCAACACGTGGCTTTTGTGTTTGTTGTTTGTTTGTTTGTTTTTTCTTTTACATCTTCCATAGCAAGTGACTTGGAAATGCAGATGTAGAAACAGTAGGCATGGAGATAGGACAGCTGGATGGTGCCCAGCCCCCACCTTGCTGAAAAGGCAAACTTATGACTCTAACTGGTGATCTGGGTTTTTGTTTTGTTTTCTCTTCTTGTTTTAGCATAATTGCTTTATTTGTTGAGAATTTTATACATGCTTATAATAAAATATGATTGTATACACCTCTTAATTTCCCTGTCTAACTCCATATCTTCGTTAATAAAAAAAAAATACCTTCCCAATTCCTCCTACTC
>JADRCD010205962.1:21187-35220 GCA_019843815.1 Montemys delectorum | reverse complement strand
AGAGAGAGAGAGAGAGAGAGAGAGAGAGAGAGAGAGAGAGAGAGAGAAAGAAAGAGAGAGAGAAAGAGAGAGAGAGACCCTCACTTCTTTTGGTATGATGGTGTGAGATTATTCATTTCCAGTATTGTCACAGGTGTAGTTAACTTCCTTGCTTTGCATATTTCATTCTAGCACCTTCTGTAGGCCTGAGTTTGTAGATAGGCATTTAAATTTGACTTTATCACAGAATATTTTATTTTTTTTCACCAACTGTGCATGAAAGTTTGGCTGGGTATAGAAATCTGGACTGGCATCTGTGATCTGTTAGAGACTGCAAGACATCAGTCTAGGCCCTTCTGGCTTTAAGAGTTTTTATTGAGAATTTAAGGGTAATTCTAATAGATCTACCTTTATATGTTACTTACCTTTTCCTTTGAAACTTTTTACATTTTTTGAGGGATGTATGTTTAGTGTTTGTCTTAGTCAGGGTTTCTATTCCTGCACAAACATCATGACCAAGTAGCAAGTTGGGGAGGAAAGGGTTTATTTGGCTTACTTCCATATTGCTGTTTATCACAAAGGAAGTCAGGACTGGAACTCAAGCAGGTCTAAAAGCAGGAGCTGATGCAGAGGCCATGGAGAGATGTTCCTTACTGGCTTGCTTCCCCTGGCTTACTCAGCCTGCTCTCTTATAGAACCCAAGACTTCCAGCCCAGGGATGGCACCACCCACAAGGGGCTCTACCCACTTGATCACTAATTGAGAAAATGCCCTATAGCTGGGTCTCATGGAGACACTTCCCCAACTGAAGCTCCCTTCTCTGTGATGACTGCAGCCTGTGTCAAGTTGACACACAAAACCAGCCAGTACAGTGTTTTAATTCATTATATATTGAGGGGACTTTCTTTTCTGCCCAATCGATTTGGTGTTCTGTATGCTTCCTGTACCTTTATAGGTATGTTCTTCTTAAGGTTAGGAAATTTTTCTTTGAATTTGTTGAAAATATTTTCTGGATCTCTGAGCTAGGATTCTTCTCCTTCCTCTATTCTTATTTATAGGTTTGATCATTTCATAGTGTTCCAGATTTCTTGGATGTCCTGTATCAGGAAGTTTTTTTAGATTTAATATTTTCTATGACCAATGTATCCATTTCCATTTTTTTCTATTGTATCTTTAGTGCCTAAGTTTCCCTCTTCCATTTCTTGTATGCTGTTGGTGATGCTTGCATATGTATTTACTATTGGCTTACCTATGTCTTCCATCTCCAGAATTCCCTTAGTTTGTGTTTTTCCATTTTGATTAATCTTATTTGTTTCCTTCAACTGTCCATGTTTCCTGGCTTTCTTTCATTCATTTCCCACAATTGTTTATTTGTGTTTTGTCTGGTTTTCTTTAAGGAATTCTTCATTTCCTCTTTAAGGGCCTCTATCTACTTCATGTAGTTGATTTTAAGGTAATTTTCTTCTGCTTCAGCTATGCTGGAATATTCAGGAACTGCTGTGGTATGATAGTTGAGCTATAGTAGAGACATATTGCCTTGGCTGTTATTGTTACCTAACACTGGCATCTAGCATTTAGGTTTGGGGTGATTATAGGTCTAATGTCAGAGCCAAAGTTAACCTGTAAGCCCCACTTAATGAAGGATAAGATAACTTCCTAGAATTCTAGGAGCTATAGTTCTTGGGAAATAATACAACACAAATTTTATTATGTCCATATCTTGGGGTCCTTACAGACCACTAGAGACTACCAGTGATGATCAGGAGTCCAACTCACATGCAAAAGCAAAGAGTCTTTATTCAAGCTCAAGTTCAGACCCTCTAACCTCTTCAATGCAGTAGATGGGTGTAGAAGGTCCCATGCTGGTAAAGCCTTGTCTTTTTATCATAGTTTCAGCAGTGTGAGGAGCTTTCCAACTTAGAAATTACAAGATTGGTTAACATTTGAGAAATTACAGCTTGGTGCATACTCACTGGCTAGCAATGATGTCCAATTGTTATGTATAATTGTGGCTAACTTGAACAGTCTATTTTGAGACATCTGGAAAATTAGGTGTTTTCCTCCTAAGAGCCTCCTAAGGCCGTCACTAAAGGTAGAGTAGCTGTTATTAGGAAAGTTGTGGCTGTTGCGAGAGGTTTTTTGGTTTCTGGAACAAGTTGTGGTTTTTCCAGTTCCTAAGTTTAGCCTGAGGACAAGCTCAGCATGAGGTGGAGTCAATACAAAAATGGAGCTTTTAATGTTAGACTGGGCCCTTCAGTTTTCACTCTACTAAATAAGTTTGTTTGAACCAACTACACTAGATGTGCTTGATCATGTGTAAGCAGGAGGTAAGTAGGCAGGATACATATCAGGATATACACTTGCCCCTGATTGGACCTGATGGAAAATAAGGTGGCCTTGGCAAGGCCTTGATATGGTGGCATTTAGTTTTAAACAAGGAACAAGGGGAAGAAGTGCACATTTAACACACCAAAGCAGACCTAATCTCCAAGTTCTCTCAGCATTTCTCAGTCCCTACCTGGCATACCCTGAACCTGACCCTAAAGTTTTCAGCCCAGGGAAGGGTCTGACATTCTCCCAGAAGCTTTTCCTTATACAACCCAGACATTTTGCTTTCTCTTTTTTCTCTCTCTCTTCTCCCACTCCTCTCTCTCCTATCCCATGGCAAGTTCCCTGGCCTCCTTCCTTGGGGCCATTGAACTCATCCACCCCACAGCATCTTCACAATAAACTTGTATGTATGAGTTTGTGTGTACATATATACGTATATAACTCTGGCTGGAATTGGTTCATTTCACCAGCAGCAGAGAAAAAACTTATCAAACAAGTTTTCTTTAAAAAGTTCCTGCAAAGAACATATAAAGTATGTGCTCACTGATAAGTGGATATGAGTCCCAAAGCTCAGAATACTCCTGATACAATCCACAAACAATATGGAGTTTAAGAAGGAAGACCGTGGGAGGGGGGAAAAAAGGAGGAAGACCAAATGTAGATGCTTTAATCAAACATAGAAGGTGGGACAAAATAATTACAGGATGTAGAGGAAGGAAGCGACCTGGGAGGGAGAGAGGAGGGGAAGGGGAAATGGGGTGAGGGGGCAGGAACAGGTATAGGAAGGGACAAGAGAAACATATAGAGGGTCAGAAAATTGAATAGAAACATGTGGCAGTGGGGAATTGGGAACTGGGGGTAGCCACTAGAAAGTCCCAGACTTCAAGGAAGCAAGAGGCTACCACGACCTAATGGTGATACCTTTAGCCAAAACACCCAACAAAGGGGAGATACAACCTGTAGAGACTACCTCCAGTAGATAGGCACAGCCCCCAGTTGAGGGATGAGGCCACCCACACATCTCAAAATTTTTAACCCAGAAATGTTCCTGTCCAAAGGAAAGATAGGGACAAAAAAAATGAAACAAAGACTGAAGGAAAAGCAATCCAGAGACTCCTCACCTAGGGATCCATCCTATCTGCAGACACCAAATCCAGACACTATTGCTGATGTCAAAAAGCACTTTCTGACAGTAGCCCAGTATAGTTGTTCCCTGAGAGCTTCTACTAGCACCTGACCAATACAGATGCAGATACTCACAGCCAACCATTGGACTGATCCCAGGGCCCCCAATGAAAGAGCTAGGGAAAGGACTGAATGAGCTGAAGGGGATTGTGACCTCACAAGAAGAACAATATCAACTAACTGGACCACCCAGAGTTCTTGGGGACTAATCCAATAACCAAAGAGTATACATGGAGGGAGCCAGGACTCCAGATACACATGTAGCAGAGAATGGCCTTATCTGACATCAATGGGAGGGGAGGAAGGCTTGAGGCCCCTGTGTAGAGGGATGCTAGAGAGGTGAGGTAGGAGTGGGTAAGTAGGTGGAAAAGCACCATCATAGAGACAAGGAGAAGGAGGAGATGGGAGATGGGATGGAGAGGAGTTGGGAGGGATAACCTGGAAGGAGGATATCATTTGAAATATAAACAAAATGATTAATAATTTTTAAAATGCCCAGGCAAAACAGGATTCATTGCCATTTCTGGACACTCCAGGAGTGAATCTGGCCATAGTCCATCAATCTGGTCAGTGTTTAATTAAAGTTTGCTTCAACTTTAGCTCAAAATTATGGAACTGTTTTTTCTCTCAAAAATTTTTAGGATTAATGCTAGGTTGATTTCTGTGTTTGACTTTTTCAAATGGGTGTTTTGTTTTCTGTTTTCTTTCTGGATTTTCAGAGAGTAAGTTGGCTATGTGTTGTTTGGGGGTATTGCTTGGCTGGTTTTTCCATGGGAGAATGCTTACTTGTGTTGGAGGTTAGGGGAAAGAGAGGCCAGGGGGAGATAGTTTGTGGCAAAGCTAGAGTGATCCTGTGAGTTGAGTGTGGGGAAGAGAGAAAGTAGAGATGGTCAGCTGGCTACTTGGTCACCTAGTAGGGGTGGCTTTTGGATGAGCAGGGATTGTCTGCAAGAATTAGGAAAAGCAGTGAGGGCAGAATGTTGGGATGACTTTCTAATGGTTTGTAGGTGTGTCCCTGTATTTTCAGTTGTTAATTGTTTTGCCAGCAGAAAGTTAAATGCTGGCAATATATTTGGTATTGTCCTTTTAATAGCCCATTGACTGCTTCATATATGTAAATACTCGTACTTCCTCACCTACCCCACCCCCCCAAAAAAAACCTTTCTCTGAAATTATCATGTTAAAAAGTAAACTGCTGTGAAGGAGGTCATGATATATCCCTCATCCTGGCCAAAGGGCAAGCCAAATAAATGGATGAAATGTTGTCCCACTTTGATTGGCTCACACTGAAATGTGCCTTTTTGGAGAGCAAACAGCATCTGAGCTGGGGTAGCAAGAGAACAGATGACAATGGGGGACAGAAGCATGGAGGGTAATGAAAATAAAGGATTTCCTTCATCATCCATCTCTCTATTTGAGAGCTGTGTTAAGTATTGAGAATGTGCCTTGGAGAGTGATGATTTATGAAAGGCAGATAAGTGAAAGAAAGTTGGTCCTGGACTTAAGTTAGCTATATTTAGAAAGACCAATGATACCACACTGTTATTCCAAAGCTTGTTAATCTTATCTTCATCAGCCATTTCCTAGAGCAAAAAGGGAAAAGATAGATGAATTTGCTGTTTCAGTTTTTCAAGACAGAAGCCTCCTTTAAAAACTTTTTACCCAGGCAGTGGTGGTGCATGCCTTTAATCCCAGCATTTGGGAGGCAGAGGCAGGTGAATCTCTGAGTTCGAGGCTAGCCTGGTCTATAGAGTGAGTTCAAGGACAGCCAGGGCTACACAGAGAAACCCTGTCTCGAAAAAAAAAACAAACAAACTGTTTTTAATGTATTTTTCCTTCTTAGAACTTCTGAAGATTCTAAACTGAATGCCATCAGGGACAACCCAGGGAATGTGAATCCTCCCTCTCAAAAAATTATTTTCTAGTTTTATCTTGAGAAACACTAAGTCAAACATTTCCCTACAGCATTGTTTTTAAAACTCACAGTACATTTTCCTTCAATTGTAAGCAAAATAATAGAATAAACATAAGAAATTCCATTTCAAGATAATACCTGTACAGATTTATTGGCTCCTTCTACCAAGAGGCAACACATTTCAAAAGAAACTGTTAGCTTTTGCTTTCAAGTCTGTTATTTTTACTTTAGGCACATATGCATAAAGCTTTCTTTCTAGCCATAAAAATAACTACACACACACACACACACACACACACACACACACACACACATATATATATATATATATATATGCATGTATATATATGTACATATAGATGAAAAACCATAGAAGAAAAAGAACAAAAACTGTTCTTTAAACACTTTAAATTGTAAATAAAAGGAACTATCTAGACACATAAAATGCAAGCAGAAACAAATAATTGTTCAACTACTTTCTATACTAATTGCCATTTCAGCAACTCATTTTCTTTCACTTCCTCATTTCCTCAGCCCTTGCAAACTATTAATCTATATTCATCTAATTACTATTTCTAAATTAGCTTTTTAAAATTCCTTTATTATGAAGTCAAGCTGAAAATACTAAGATAATAATATCCAGAATAGAGTAATTATAGATGGGAGAAGAACTCAACTAGGGCTATTAATCTTACTTTATGTAAATACATGTACCATAATAAATAAGTAGAATGAGTTTTATGTAAGTTAAATGATATATAAATAGACACATAAGTGTGAGATTACAAAGAATAAACACATAAACTACGAGAGTTTAAATGGACTACAATGCTGAAAATATTCATAGTTAAAACTGAATAGCAAAAGTCTGAGCAGTGGTGGTACATGTCTTTAATCCCAGCACTAGGTAGACAAAAGCAAGTAGATCTCTGAGTTCAGAGCCCAGCCTGGTCTACAGAAAGAGTTCCAAGACAGACAGAGCTGCACAGAAAAACACTGTCTTGAAAAACCTAAAATAAAATAAAATAACCATGGATAACAAGATTAATTCCCATTGCTGGGATTATAAGATTACAGGCATGTATCTCCATACCTAGAAGTTCACAGTAAGAAGCAAGCGTTATCACATCCTATGTTATCATAAACAAAACCAACAGACTCAACATAGAATCACAGAGCTAACTTCCCTTGAGACCACAAAGTCAAAGAGAAGAGTCCTCAACTAAACAGATCTGGGGGAGGAGATAGAGAATGGAGAACAGTAGAAAGGATCATTTGTGCCCTGTAATATTAGTTGATGAGGATGATGTTTGTAAGAGAGAAGTGAAGTAGGTGAACGTAAGGAAATAGAGCATTCACTTTACACACAAACACAGAAGCACCGACACATGTACACATACACACATGTACACACAGAGAGAGACACACACATATACACAAAAAGAGCAGCTCTTAACATTTTAAAATATATATTGATTTTATTAACACTGAAGGACTCTGAGGGCTTTTTCAGTTCCACACCCTTCTTACAGCTTCCCCCTCCCATCTGCTGTCAAAGCTAAGCCAAGTTCTATTCTCCACCTACAGGAACATTCTTGAGTAAATTCTCAGAATATATGGACTGATAGTCACCTGACCCTCTGGAATGTCCCAGGTGGAATTCAAATGTATGTCATGCTTGCTAGCCAATAGATTTACAGGTCAATATGCTTAGCCAATAAGTTTGAACTGTAACTTTGCTATGCAAACTGTACTCCTAAAAAGTATAAAAACTGCCTATAATAGCCATTCAGGGTCACCTTCTTTTCACTCTCCTCAAGAGAGATTGAGGGTTGACCCCATGCTAAAAGGTAAACCTCTTGCTTTTGCTTCAATCTGCATCTCAGTGTCTCACTCAGGGGTGTCTTGAAGTAAGTACCACTGACTGAGGGTCGGGATCTTTCAAGATTTTCTGTTTGTTTGTTGGTTGGTTGGTTGGTTGGTTGGTTTCGAGACAGCGTTTCTCTGTGTAGTCCTGGCTGTCCTGGAATTCACTCTGTAGGCCAGGCTGGCCTCGAACTCAGAAATCTGCCTGCCTCTGCCTCCTAAATGCTGGGATTAAAGGTGTGCGCCACCACTGCCCGGCTCTTTCAAGACTTTCAAATTCATTCTGTATGGACATTGTCTGCATATCCTCAAATGGTCTATTCTTTATTCTAGATATTATTGATAACATTGCATGACTTTGAAAAAGATTGACTCTTTCCCTCTATATTACCATACAGTGTCAAAAATGCTACCCAAAATTCAGACCTAACTGCATGAAATTTTCACTAAAGACTAGTCAAATGCTCCATCCCTTTCCCTAGCACCCATCTCCTAACACTTTGTCCCAGGGACATATAGAAGGAACTAAAAGTTTTGCCAAGTATAATGCCTGCCTGTAGTTCCTGGATTATGAATTAAACTAGTAAACACTTCTGCAGGAAGCTTCCCAAGTGCCATTAGAAAACCAATTATAGCTTCTCCATGATCCTTTCTGCTGGGGCAGACTCTGGCTGGTTTGCTTCAGTGAAGACAACATATCTGATCCATCCTAGAGAACCCGCTGCACTCAGAGCAGTTGTTAAGAACCTCCCCTGCCTCTGGAGTACCAGAGCTGCTGCTGGGAGCCCAGTGGACTCAGGATCCATTACTCACCAAAACCCCCGCCCTCCCGAATACCACTCCCCTTTAGTCCCTTCCACCCTTTCTTCCCTGTCCTTTCTGCTGTGGCACACTCTTACCTCGTCTTCTCCAGTGATGACACAATATCCTGACCCATTCTAGAGCACCTGTTGCACTCAGAGAAGTTGAGGACCAGCTGCACTCAGAGCAGCTAGACAACTGCTTGACTGCTCCACTGAAGACCCAACAGTCTGAAGGCCTCCCAGGAGATCTACTGGGAGATCTGCCAGGGCAACAGATCAGCAGCTTTTCTTCCCTTGTGAAGAATCCCAGTTGGAAGGCTTCAAAAGGTGGTCTGCTACAGCCAAGGCTGCAGGCCTACCAGGAGACCTGAACCAACCCAGGGACAAAAGAGGCAGACTCCAGACAGTAACCCAGACCAACAAACATCAGGAATATCCAGATGGTGAAAGGCTATCCCAAGACAATAAGCAACAAAAGTCAATATACATGGGCATCATCAGAACTCAATTTCCCCACCACAGCAAGTCCTGAATACAACAACATACCTGTAAATCAGGAATCTGTCCCAAAATGCTATCTCATGAAGTTAATAGAGTCCTTTAAGGAGGACATCAATAACTCACTTAAAGATATACAAGAAAACACAGGTAAACAGGTTAAGGAATTGACTAAAGTGATCCAAAACCTAAAAGTGGAAGTAGAATCAATAAAGAAAACACAAATGGAGGCAAACATGGAAATGGAAAAACTAGGAAAGAGGTCAGGGATTACAGATATAAGTACCACCAACAGAATACAAGAGATAGAAGAGAGAATCTCAGATATAGAGGGTACCATACAAGAAATTGACATAATTGTCAAAGAAAATTCAAAACATAAAAAAATTCTAACCCAAAGCATCCAAGAAATTCAGGACACAATGATAAGACCAAATGTAGGAATAATCGGAATAGAGGAGAATGAAGATTCACAGCTCAAAGGAATGCAAAATGTCTTCAACAAAATCAGAAAAAAAAAAAATGTCCCCAACTTAAAGAAAGGGTCGGCCATAAAGGTACAAGAAGCCTATAGAACACCAAATAAGTGGGACCAGAAAAGAAAATCCTCTCATCACATAATAATCAAAACACTAAACACACAGAACAAAGAAAGAATATTAAAAACTGCAAGGGAAAAGGGCCAAGTGACATACAAAAGTAGATCTATCAGAATTACACCAGACTTCTCAATAGAGACACTAAAAGCCAGAAGAGCCTGGTCAGAGGTCATGCAGACTCTAAGAGAACACAAATGCCAGGCCAGACTACTATATCAAGTAAAACTCTCAACCAATATAGATGGAGAAACCAAAATATTCCTGGTCAAAACCAAATTCAAACAGTATCCATCTACCAATTGAGCCCTATAGAAGATCCTAGAAGAAAAACTCTAACACAAGGGTACCTACACCAAAGAAAAGACAAGATATTAAGCATCTCACAACAAAGTCAAAAGGAGTGAACCACATGCACCTAAAGCCACCTGCAAAAACAAACATAACAGGATTTAAAAGAAATCTGTCTTTAATACTTCTCAGTATTAAGGGACTCAACTCACCTATAAAAAGACATAGCAAACAGACTGGATATGCAAACAGGATCCAGCATTTTACTACACATAAGAAACACACCTCAATAACAAAGACAGACACTATTGCAGATGTACTGGCTAGTTTTGTGTGTCAACTTGACACAGGCTGCAGTCATCACAGAGAAGGGAGCTTCAGTTGGGGCAGTGCCTCCATGAGACCCAGCTATGGGGCATTTTCTCAATTAGTGATCAAAGGGGCAGGGCCCCTTGTGGGTGGTGCCATCCCTGGGCTGGAAGTCTTGGGTTCTATAAGAGAGCAGGCTGAGCAAGCCAGGAGAAGCAAGCCAGCAAGGAACATCTCTCCATGGCCTCTGCATTAGCTCCTGCTTCCTGACCTGCTTGAGTTCCAGTTCTGACTTCCTGTGGTGTTCAACAGCCATGTGGAAGTAAGATGAATAAATCCTTTCCTCCCCAACTTGCTTCTTGGTAATGATGTTTGTACAGGAATAGAAACCCTGACTAAGACAGCAGAGTAAGAGGCTAGAAAATGTTTTCCAAGCAAATGGTCCCAAGAAACAAGGGGGAGCAGCCATCCTAATATCTAACAAAATAAACTTTCAACAAAAAGTTATCAAGTGTGATAGTGAAGTACATTTCATATTCATCAAGAGGAAAATCCACCAAGAGAAAGTATCAATTCTGAACATCTATGCACCAAATGCAACAGCATCCACATTCATAAAATAAACTTTACTAAAGCTCAAAGCACACATTGAATCCCACACAATAAAAGAGGGAGACTCCAACATCCCACTCTCACCAATGGACAGGTCATCGAAACAGAAACTAAATAGAGACACAGTAAAAGTAAGAGAGGTTATGAACCAAATGGATTTAACACATATCTACAGGACATTTCACCCTAAAACAAAAGAATAGACCTTCTTCTCAGCACCTCACAGTACCTTCTCCAAAATCAACCATGTAATTGGTCATAAAACAACCCTCAACCCATACATGAAGATTGAAGTAATTGCACACATTCTTTCAGATCACCAAGGCCTAAGGCTGGTCTTCAAGAACAGCAAGAACAACAGAAAGCCCACATACACCATACACGTGGAAACTGAACAACTCTCTAGTGAATGATAACTTGGTCAGGGAAGAAATAAAGAAAGAAGTTAAAGACTTCCTGGAATTTAATGAAAATTTTGACATATCATACCCAAACTTATGGGACACAATGAAAGCAGTGCTAAGAGGAAAGATCATAGCACTAAGTTCCCTGGTAAAGAAACTGGAGAGATCTTACACAAACAACTTAACAGCACACCTGAGACCTCTATAACAAAAAGAAGCCAACTCACCCAAGAGGAGTAGAAGGCACTTTCTTCTCAGCACCTCATGGTACCTTCTCCAAAATTGACCATATACTTTGTCAAACTCAGGGCCAAAATAGTCAAGCTCAGAGCTGAAATCAACCAAATAGAAACAAAGAAACAATACAAATAATCAACAAAACCAAAAGCTGGTTCTTTCAGAGAATCAATAAGATATATAAACCCCTAATCAAACTAACTGAAGGGCCCAGAGGCAGTATCCAAATTAACAAAATAAGAAATGAAAAGGGAGAGATAACAGCAGAAATGGAGGAAATTCAAAAAAATCATCAGATCCTACTATAAAAGCCTATACTCAACAAAACTGAAAAATCTGGATGAAATGGGTGATTTTCTAGACAGATACCACATACTGAAGTTAAGTCAAGAGCAGGTAAACTATCTGAACAAGCCCATATCACACAAAGAAATAGAAGAACATTATTAAAAACATCCCAACAACAACAACAACAACACCCAGGGCCAGATGTATTTAGTACAGAATTTTACTATACCTTGAAAGAAGACCTGATACCAATTTTCCTCAAGCTATTCCATAAAATAGAAGAGAAGGAACACTACCTAACTCATTCTATGAAGCCAAAGTTACTCTGATACCTAAACCACACAAGATCCCAACTAAAAAAGAGAACTTCAGATCAATCTTGCTTCAAATGGATGGAACTAGAAAATATCATCCTGAGTAAGGTAACTCAGATCCAAAAGGACATGCATAGTGTGTACTCACTAATAAGTGGATGTTAGCCAAAAATATAAAAGTACAGAATACCAAAGATACAGTCCACAGAACTCAAAAAGTCACCAAGCTGAAGTGCCCAAGTGAGAACACCTTAGTGGAAGGAGAAGAAAGCAATCACAAGTGGGGAGGGAGGAAGGGAGGGAAAGAGGGGAACCTGATCTAGTATTGGGTGAGGGAAAAGGACTGAAGTCCTGAGGGCCAGCAGATGGAATGGAAACAGGAAATAGGGGGTTGTGGGGAACCTCCAGAATGCACCTGAGACTTGGGAGGTAAGAGACTCTCAGGAATCAAAGGGAGGGACCTTAGATGAAATGCATGACCTCCAGAGGGAACATATAGAGCCAACCTACAGCAGGAAGACAGGACATCAAATGAGGGATGGGGTTGCCATCCCACAGTCACATCTCTGGTCCATAATTGCTGTTGTCTGAAAGAATTACAGGGATGGTAATGGAAAGGAGCCTTAGGAAAAGAAGATCCAGCAACAGGCCCAAAGTGGAATCCAGCTCAAGGGGAGGTCCCAAGGCCTGACACTATTACTGAGGCTACGGAGAGCTCACAAAAACAGACCTATCAGGACTGCCCTCCATAAGACCCAACAAGCAGCTGAAAGAGTCAGATGCAGATATTTGCACCCAACCAATGGACAGAAGCAGCTGACCCCTGTTGTTGAATTAGGGAAGGCTGGAAGAAGCTGAGGAGAAGGGCGATCCTGTAGGAGGACCAGAAATACTCAATAAGATTCTTGCAAATCAAATTCAAGAACACATCAAAACCATCATCAAGTAGGCCTCATCCCAGGGAATGCAAGGTTGGTTTAATATACGGAAATCCATTAATGTAATCCACTATATAACCAAACTCAAAGAAAAACATCACATGATCATCTCCTTAAATGCAGAAAAAAGCATTTGACAAAATACACACCCCTTCATCTTAAAAGTATTGGAGAGATCATAATTAAACATAATTAAAGCAATTTAATGCAAATCAACAGCTAATATCAAAGCAATTGGAGACATACTTGAAGCAATCCCACTGAATTCAGGGAAAAGACAAGGATGCTCACTCTCCCCATATCTATTCAATATACTACTTGAAGTGCTAGCTAGAACAATAAGACAACAAAATGAGATCAAGGGGATACAGATTGGTAAAGAAGAAATTAAGGTATCACTATTTGCAGATGATATGATAGTATACATAAGCAACCAAAAAAATTCTACCGAAGAACTTCTCCAGCTGATAAACAACTTCAGCAAATTGGCCAGATATAAAATTAACTCAAATAAATCAGTAACCTTCCTTTATACAAATGAGAAACAGGCTGAGAAAGAAATTAGGGAAACAACTCCCTTCACAATAGCCACAAATAATATAAAATATCATCAAGTCTCTCAAGAAAGAAATTGAAGATCTCAGAAAATGGAGAGATCTTCCACAATCATGGATTGGCAGAATTAACATAGTAAAAATGGCCATCCTACCAAAGGGAATCCCCATCAAAATCCCAACACAATTCTTCAAATACATGGAAAGAGCAATTCTCAAATTCATCTGGAAAGGCAAAAACCCAGAATAGTGAAAACAGTTCTTAACAATAAAAGAACGGCTGGGGTAATCACCATACCTGACCTCAAGCTTTACTACAGAGCAATAATGATAAAAACTACATGGTATTGGTACACAGCCAGACACATTACATTAATGAATGGAATAAAATTGAAGACCCAGAAATAAATCCTTACAGACCTTTGATCTTTGACAAAGATGCCAAAAATATACAATAGAAAAAAGAAAGTATCATCAATAAATGGTGCTGGTCAAATAGCTGTCTATATGTAGAAGAATGAAAATAGACCCATATTTGTCACTTTGCACAAAGCTCAAGTCCAAGTGGATCAAAGACCTCAACATAAAACCAGATACACTGAATCTAATAGAAGAGAAAGTGGGAAAAGAGCCTTGAACTCATTGGCACAGGGAGAAATTTCCAATGGCTTATGCTCTAAGATCAAGAATTGACAAATAGGACCTTATGAAACTGGAAAGCTTCTGTAAGGCAAAGGACATAGTTAATAAGACAAATTTGCAAACTACAAATTTGGAAAATAATCTTCACTAGCCCCACATCCTATAGACAGTTGATATCTAAAATAGATAAAGAACTCAAGAAGCTAACCACCAAAAAAAAAAAGAAAGAAAGAAAGAAAGAAAGAAAGAAAGAAAGAAAGAAAGAAAGAAA
>JADRCD010205962.1:0-21177 GCA_019843815.1 Montemys delectorum | reverse complement strand
AAAGAAAGAAAGAAAGAAAGAAAGAAAGAAAGAAAGAAAGAAAGAAACGTCAGTAAATGGGGTATAGAGCTAAACCAAGAATTCACAACAGAAGAATGTTGAGAAAACCCTAAAGAAATATTCAAAGTCCTTAGTGATCAGAGAAATGCAAATCAAAACGACCCTGAGATTCCACCTTACACTGATCAGAATGACTAAGATCAAAATCAAAGGTGACAAGGTAATGTTGGAGAGGATGTGGAGAAAGAGAAACATTCCTTCTTTGCTGGTGGGATGACCACTCTGAAAATCAATCTGGAGGTTCCTCAAAAAATTGGAAATAAATCTACCTAAAGACCCAGCTATACCACTCTTGGGAATATACTCAAAAGATGCTCCACCACACCACAGGGGCACATGTTTCACTATGTTTATAGAATCCCTATTTGTGATAGCCAGAATCTGGAAGCAACCTAGATGTCCCATGCCAGAAGAATGGATACAGAAAATGTGTTTCATTTACACAATGGAATACTACTCAACTATTAAAGACAAGGACATCATGAGTTTTGCAGGCAACTGGATAGAACTGGAAAATATCATCCTGATTGAGGGACTGAGGTAACTCAGACTCAAAAGGACATGCATGGTATATATTCACAAAATAAGTGGATGTTAGGCAAAAAAAAAAAAAAAAAAAAAAAAAAAAAAAAAACAGAAAACCCAAGATACAGTCCACAGAACTCAAAAGGTCAACAAACTGAAGTGCCCAAGTGAGGATGCCTGAGTCCCACTTGGGAGGGAGAAGAAAACAATCACAAGTGGGGAGGGAGAGACCTGGGAGGGAAAGTGGTGGGGGAGAGTGGGAGGGAGAGGGGAACCAATCTGGTATTGGGTTAAGGAAAAGGATTGAAGCCCTGAGTGACACCAGAAAGAATGGAAACAGGCAACCTTGGGAGGTAGGAGGTTGTGGGGGGAGGGTGCTGGGACCCTCCAGAATGTACCAAAGTCCTGGGAGGTGAGAGATTCTCAGGACTCAAAGGAAGGAACTTATAGAGCCCACCTCCAGCAGGAAGACAGGACATCACGTGAGGGAGAGGGAGGCTATCCCACAGTCACAACTCTGACCCATAATTTCTGCTGTCTGAAAGAATTTCAGGGATGGAAATGGAGAGATGGAGAGGAATCTTAGGAAGAGAAGGTCCAGCGACAGGCCCAAAGTGGGACCAGCTCAAGGGGAGGTCCCAATGCCTGGCACTATTACTGAGGCTATGGAGCGCTCACAAAAAGGGACCTAGCATTATGCCACTCCAGAAGACCCAACAAGCAGCTGAAAGGGTCAGATGCAGATATTTGCACCCAATCAATGGACAGAAGCAGCTGACCCTGTTGTTGAATTAGAAAAGGCTGAAAGAAGTTGAGGAGAAAGGATATCCTGAAGGCAGACCATCGGTCTCAATTAACCTGGACCCCTGAGATATCTCAAACACTGGACCACCAAACAGGCAGCACACACCAGCTGATATGAGGCCCCCAACATACATACAGTAGAGGACTGCCAGGTCTGTGTTCATTCAGAAATGATGCACCTAACCCTCAAAAAGACTGGAGGGTCCAGGGAGTTGAGAGTAAGGTGGGGTGGGTTGTGAGGACATCCAGGTAGAGACAAGGGGGTAGATAGGAGGTATGGATTGTAGAACTGTGGGATTATAGACTGGGGGTCGATAAAACAGAGAGGATAGATAGATAGATAGATAGATAGATAGATAGATAGATAGATAGATAGACAGGCAGATAGATTGATAAAAAGAAAATCAATTACAGAGGAAATCTACTGTACAAGTGGGAACCCATACAAAAAAATTTAAAACTTTCTTCTTAGAGGGCATAAAGCATGTCTTGTGACTCTTTTTGCTTTGGATAAGTTTGGTTTTTCCCTAATTCTCACAATCCTTCATTTTCTGTTAATTGAGACAGGAGTATAAAGATTACCTCACACAACTCTACTAAAGTCCTTACATGCAGTTTCCCAGTAATTTGCTTAATCATCAGTTCACCTGAAATATGTTGTTTTTAAAAAGTCCCAATACTTCCTTCCTACCTGAGGAACGTAGCTTAAATCAGCTTTTTTCTTCTCTTTTAGGAAGAGAACATGTAGGATACAGAATGTGACAGACTCCTGATTTAATCTCAGCTCTGTCACTTTTTAACTCACAGGCTAATCAAAACCTGTAAACCTGAATTGGAGAATCTGAATTTGAGAATCTGTAAAGTAGGAACTGCCATTCCTATTTAATAGGGTGGTTGGGAAGATCTGAAAATAACTGAGATAAAGAGATTCCAGTATTTGGAAACTGGCAAACTCCTTCCCCACTGGCCCCATCTGCTGGACATGAAAAGTAAATGCAGAGCTTTTGAGTTCTGTGTTCTGACATCACTAACTGAAGTTGTTAAGCATTTTTGTTTTGCTTTGATTTCTGTATTGTTTGTTTGTTTGTTTGTTTGTTTGAGACAGGGTCTCCTGTAGCCCAGACTGGACCTAGAATCCCTGATCCTCTTGCCTCCATCTCCATAGTGTTGGAATTACATGTCTTTACAACCATCCCCAGTGAACAAATTCTTAATCTTGAGAAGCTGGTTATCCTACATTATCATAAGGAAAATTGATGGTTCCAATGTAGAATCACACAACTAACTTTCCTGGAGTTCACACAGAGGTTCAAGTTGATAAAATGTATTGATAGAAATAAGAGACTGAAGAACAATCAAAAGACAAGTTAGTGCCCTGGATGTGAACTTATGAGAGTGGTGCTGGTAGAAAGACACAGTCTAAGATCCTACTAAATGAACATGCCCAAAAGGTACCTGAAGCCACTTGATCTTTACAGATTTAGAAAAGGTTGGACTAATCCTTCAGTACATAAGAAACCCACTGCTGGGAAACAGTAGACATTGAGATGGTTTAACTATCAAAGTTAAAGTAAAACATCTCAGAAGGATGTGGTTGGAAAGTATGCTTTGTGGATACTGAGCCTTCGGCTCATTGTGACCGTTACACTGGCTTTTTCAGTCTTGAGCTTGACATGTTTGCCCAGGGCACGAAGAAGGGGTCTGCCTTGGAGCTCAGGATAAGAAAGCATGAATATAAAAGTGAAAACTCTAACAGTGATAAAAGATGAGCTCTTCAAAGGAAAAAAAAAATGAAAGGAAAGACCTGAGAACAAAGAAAGCCTTAGGCAGGACTCACAGGGAGCATGTGACTGAGATGGAAAAGAAAGGAGGTGACACAAGGAGCTCACTCATTATACAGACTGGAAAAGAATAAACACAATGCTCTGTGATAAAAGACAACACCATAGAGAACTTCAAGTGAGAGTGGTCAGTAACCTCAGAGGTTGGAAGCAGGTCAAGGATCACTGTCTCAGGTCTGCAAAAATGCACAGCATTCCTGATGATGAGACAGTAAAGAATGAGCAGTCTTGCTCATAATATTAGCACTTAAGACACACAAAGAACTGCCAGATTAAAAAACACCCACTTAAACTCAGGTGACCAATGAATAAATGCTATTATAATATATACATATATATATATCTTATTTGAGTAATTATAACATAAATACATTCAACGACAGGTAAATAATATAAAATTAAAATTCAACTTGATATCTTGGATTTGTATTTGTTAACTATAGCAACTTTATACATCAGGCAGTATGCTAAGTACTTCACAAAGTTTGTGTAATCCTTGTAACCAGGAGTTTTGTTCTGTTTGGTTTGTTTCTTCTCCAAGAAAACTTATAGAGTCTGCAAGGGTGACAAAAGGGTTCTGCTTTGAAGCTCTACATTCACTGTTGTAGTTACATAAGGAAATTGATGCTAGAAAAAAACCCAAAATGACACTTCCACTCTTATGGGACATGTGATTGACTAAAAAAATAAAAAAGAATGAAAATAAGAAAAATAAAATGCTCTTAGTTCTACACCAAAAGAATATTACTCCTTTAACAAGCAAAGAGCCTACATTGAATTAGCATAAGTAACAGTTTAGGGAAACGTTAAACCACATTAGAGCCTCTAACTCAATCTTAAGTCTATGTGCTAGCTAGTTTTATGTTAATTTGACAGCAGCTGTGGTTACTGGAGAGAAGGGAGCCTCAATCGAGAAACTAAGTCAATAAATAAGACCAGCTATAAACAGGCCTGTAGGATATTTTCTTAATTAATGACTGACTTGAGAAGGCCCAACCCAAGGTGGGCCTTGTGGATGAGGTCAGCCTTGAGTTATCAGTCTTGGGTCTTAGAAGAAAGCTGGCTGAGCAAGCCATAGGGAGCATACCAGTAAACAGAACCCATACATGGCCTCTGTATCCGCTCCTGCCTCCAGGTCCCTGGCCTTTTTGAATTCCTGTCTTAACTTCCACTGATGAAGAACAGTGATATGGAAGTGTTAACCATGGAAACCCTCTCCTCCCCAACTTCATTCTTGATCAAGGTGTTCCATTACTGCAACAGAAACTCTAAGACAGGCTGTGTTGATAAACGAAGACCTCACCACTCACAGGAAGAGCTTAGTCAAGTGTGATAAACCTTTAAACATATAAGTTTCAAGGAACCAACTTCTCATGCTGAGAGAAGCATGAATGAGGCTGTAATTAAATGCCAGAAAGGCCAAGGTATTTTCCTAATAGTAACATCTGCTGACATTTTATTTTGGATAAATGTCTTTCTTTTTCAGCTTAAATTTCTATGTTTTTATAAAATTACTTTTTTTCATATAGTATATTCTAATCATAGGCTCTTCTCACTCATCTCCTCCCAGATCATTCCCATCTGCCCATTCATCTAGCTCCTTGCCTTCTTTCTCTCTCTTTAGAAAACAAACAGGAAAAAAGAAAAAAGAAAAATCATGGACAAGACATAGATACACAAACACAGACACACACAGGCACACATGGAAAGGCAAACAGAAACACACACACACAACCCATAAAAACACAAAAGATAAAGTTTTTTTTTTTTAAAAAAATCCCCCCAAAATAATATGGGACAAAAAAAAAATCACCCCAAATACTGTGTGTTCCTTTGTGTTAATATCTGCTGCTGTGAATGGAGCCTGGCCTTAAACATGGTTTGTATATCAGTGAGATTTCACTGGAAAAAGTACTTTTTCTTTCACAAGTGTTTGTTAATTAGAGATACCTTCGTGGTTATGGATAGCAGATCTTGTCCATTTCTCCCTCTCAGCCCTGGGACTCTATCTTGGACCTGCATAGGCCTGTGAGTGGCACTACAGTATATAGTGTCACTTCATATACAGGTCAGTCATGTTGCACCTGGAAAACACTATTTCCTTTGTGTCTTCTACCCCTCCGGCTCTTAAAACCATCATGCCTCCTGCATACGTTCCGAGATCCGAGAAGGACTTTATGAAGACATCACAGTTAAGACTGAGTGTTCTAAGGTCTCTCACTCATTGAACATTGTACAGATGTGGATCTCTGTATTCATCCCCTGTCCTGCAGAAGGAAGCTCTCTGATGATAAACAAGACACTGATCTTCTGGTGTAGCAGAGCATCACTTGAAGTTTTTATTGCAAATTGCTTTAGTAGAGCAATAGTATTTGGTTTTACCCTAGGTTCATGGCCTAACTAGTCTCTTAGCTATCCAAGCCACTGCTCCATCTCATGCTATATAGCCAATCATCTTAAGTTTTCTTGTTTACAGAAATTCATACTAGTGCACACAGTAACTGTAAATTAACCAATACAATAATTGCACACAACTTATAGTTTATATACCCACTAAACTATCATTAATAATTTACAAAAATAGAATAATCGATAAGTGTTGTGTAAATATAAGTAGCATATTTTTTAATCCATCTGAAGTTGAATGTTCTTGGTTTTGTCCTAGCTGGATTCCAGGAATGCTGGAAGTAGACTCTAAATCTTCCTCCTATTTTTTTGTTGTCTGCCTCCCCACCCCAGGAATAAACAGATTCACTTGACATCCATTTCCTTATATGATTTTAGGGTTTGAACCCTTGACAGGAGAATGTTCGCAGGATGAGCAGGACTAGAGGCTATGAGCATGGACCATACCTCCTATTTTCCTGGTAACACTAGAAAGGGAAACTTCAAAATTTCCTTTCTTAAGTCTTAAAATAGTGTTTGAAAAGATGGGGTAAACTGGAACTTATTAAAGTCTCTAGAACAAAATAATGTAATCAGATTTCTACATCTGGTCTTAGGTGAAGACATGATATTTTGATTTGCTCCCAAAATTAGAACATTACATATTATTTGTCTCCTCCTTTAAAAGTTAATACAGCTGGGCATCTGGATCCCATAAGCAGATGACTTCTCCAGACACGCTAAGGACATAAGGGAAATCATTATCTCCCCTATTAGATAGTCTACATCCATTTGCCAGAAGCTCCTTCCTCAGTGCCATCTTTCAGAGCTTTCTCCACAGCACGCCAAGCCTGACTTCTTTGCTGAGGTCTAAATTCAAAAGTATAACTTTCCCTTTTTCTCTGTCTTTTTCAGATACTAGCAAAAGTATAAAATGTAATCTACAATGTTAAATCCTCCTGTTCTTCCTCTGAAGCTCTCTCCTATCTGTGACACCACTGCTTCCCCCATTGCTGTACATTCCAGCTTTCTTAGACCCTAATTTGGACACTTGTGGTTCTCTTCTCCATCTCCCTTCCCAGGGGCTGCTGAGAGGTACAGCTTGCGTGACCTGCTATTTTTCACCTGAATCTAATAAAATGGACTTCAGGCTTCCTCCTGACTTCATTTTTAGAAAAAAAAAGTATTAATAGAACTAAGAACCCTTAGAAGGATCTCCAGTTTCCCAAATGACATTGATTTTGTTTGACATTTCTTATCTTTCTCTGATGAAGTTTACACATCTGCTTGTGAGGCTATTTATTGCTTGTGATTTTACACAAAGATTTTCTTATTGAGAATTGTACCCTTTTATTTTGAAGTTTCGTTGTTTTGTGTTACTTTGTTTCATTTCTTTTTTTCTGTTTAATTCTTTGACATACTGACATGCTTATTATTATTATTATTATTATTCAGTCACACAAACACACACACACACACACACACACACACACAGAGAGAGAGAGAGAGAGAGAGAGAGAGAGAGAGAGAGAGAGAGAGAATGAAGGGCCTATTTTGGAGAATTTAGCCCACAGTACTCCAGGAAGCAGTGGCTCAAGATATTTTCAGCTGAGCTTCTTTTCTATATGTTCTCCATCTTGTGCTCACTGTCCCTATCTTCTCACTGCCTTTGTGAGTTTCTGAAACCCTCACTGACTCTATCTCATCAGAATAGTGTCTATTTTTTTCCTGTTTTGCCTCTTTACTGCATGACCTTGAAGTAGCCTCTCATCTAACATTTACCCAGAAGTTTGGCAGACTGTTCTTGAGAAGGGGTTCTTTTACCAGAAATTCCATGCTGTTTTTTATGGTTTGAACTGTGCAGTTCTTTTTGTTTTATTTAATCACTTTTGGGGCTGGGGTTTCCATGCATTCTCACATTTTATCGAACTTAATTTTTAAGAGTAGCTATTAAGTCATTCACTCTGCATTCATATGGGTTCCTATTCAAGTCCTGCAGTCTTTTACCCAGACTTCTTTTTACACTGTGCACTCACTAGATAAAGGAACTCCTCAATTCCTTATAATTTTATGATGCCATCAGCATATGTATACCCCATCATAAGCAAACATCCTTATGTGCTGATAACTAGGCTATTTATTTGTATCTTTTTCCTTCCTGATGAGACGATTCCCTTAAGTAATCTTAAATTATCTCAGAATGCTTATCCTTTTCCTGTCTGTGTAAGGGAGGAAATATGCACATATATTTTAGTTTTATATACAATGTGTATATATATTGTAAATATAAGAAACAGGACATATATGCATAGAACTGTATCATCAAATAATACTTTATATAGCAATATAAAAGTAGCATATTAACATCTATCCTAATAAGAAGTGTTTTTAGTTTTTCACACTACAAAATTAAAATATATATCTTTGAATTGTCATCTGATTCGTTTGTTTCATTTTCTGAAGTCCATATTCTTTGGTTGATCAATGGTTATTAATGGTGTATGTGTTTTTCCCTTTGCTATAGCAGTTTTTATTAAACATTATATATGAGGATAAAAAATCTTTAAAGGTATCATTGAATAATATAATTAGGATTGTTAGTTGCTATGGCTTTTACATTGAAATATAGAAAATAATTCCTGATGTTGATATCACATGCCCATAATCTCAAGTCCAGCTTGAAGTCCTCATACAAATCCTGTCTCCAAATAAATAAGTTAATATAAAACAATAAACAATTTTTAAAGGAAAATAATATGACACATTTCTTAGCACAGTGCCTACCTTAAACTGACACTGTTTGCATTATTCTGTCTTCTGTTTGTTTAAAGAGATGTCAGTAAACCCTTATCAGAAAAAGTTTTTAAAAATTTATTTTGACATCTATATTCTTTTCTTTTTCTCATACTTTTGCATGAGGCGACATTTTTATCTATTTTTTTTTTTTAGGTTTAAAAATAGTTTGTGTTCTTCATCACAAACACACAAGTTTCTAACCATGATACAAGCCATCCCAAGTAAAATATGAATGTCAATCCAAAATGAAGGATTTTTTTTTTAAAGCAAAAGATGACAACTATGGAGATGGGATTAGAGCTGGTAGCAGTCTCTGGATTATATTATGAATGTGTTTTGTGAAACATGGTTTTCATAATGAAAACCATAGTGAGGATGCTCTCTTACTCCCAATGTCTCAAGATTTCCACAAAAAAAATTTCAAATTTAAAGAAATGCTTCTAGCACTTTTATTATATAGAATGAAAGAAAAAGAAGTTGAGACACAATTCTATTCCTAAACCTGATAATTTGGGGTAAACATTTATATGATGAGTAAATGTTGATCACTGCCAATTTTAAAACATACTACATCAATAATACATACAGTTTTATTTTAAAAATTTATTCCGGCTACCCCTGACCCAGTGTCCAAGTTTCTCTCCCCTACCTCATCCCTTTGTTCCAGCCCCCACCTGCAGGCCATGCCAAACAGACAATCAGAGGCTAAGCAGAGACCTCTACCCCTTATTCTGCTCTTCCAAACATAATCCCTTTATCTCACACTCATCCCTGTAATAACTACTGGCTGCCCCAACACCACTTCTAATAGATCAAACAGATATTTCCTTCCAACCTTTCTCTACTCAGCTCATTGTCTCAACCCCAATTTCATCAGACATTCCTTGGTAACAAGCCACTCAAGCAGACTAGATAAGTAAGTAGGGCATAGAAGCATGTAAGTGAGCTTTAGGTCTTCACTTTCCCTCCTTCCCTCCAAATTTAACCCTGCAGTCTCATTCCTAGGTCTGTAGCAGACTACGTCTTGTAACCTATAATCATTCTCTGTCCCCATTCTCAGAGTACTAAGCAGATCCTGGTGAAACACCCTGTATTCCTCCTTCTTATGGACCCCCTTAAACTTTCCCCTTTATTCTAACCTATTCTTACTTGTAAGTATCAGATTTCAATAGGAACACTTTTTACCTGGAACCCCCAGTGGCCCTACCTGACAGAATATCAGCAGAATTCTCTACCAGGCAACAAGAGCCACCATACCCTCCTATGAAAGGATCACAGAAACCAACGGAAATCAAGGAACAGAAATCTACCCAACAAAGACAAGATCAGATATCAGAACCTAGAATTATAATCATCCAAAACTCAGATGCCTGGACAGCAGCATAAAAACTAAATCATTAATTGTTGTGGATAGGCCTGGTGCTATTTGTACGCTAATTTTGCTTTCCTGAGAGGGGTTATGGACAAGGAGTCAATCATACTCAGGTGGTTTCTTATGAACAAATCCCCTAATGGATAAAGGAGCCAATCACTGGGCAAGTAGGCAGGACTTCCGGGTTAGAGAGAGGAAGAAAGGAAGCAGGAGAAAGTTAGGTCCTTTTTGGAATGGGGAGAGCAGCGGACTAAGATGTAGCTGCTAGAGTTTCCCAATATCATGCTGGATCTGCAAGGATTCACCACCGAAGGAATCAGAATTTAATAAGGCTTAGAAGATTAGATTTTAGTTGTTGCATCCAGAGACTGAGTTACCATTGTTTCTGAACTAAATTTGTATTGCTTTTTCCTTCACACAGTGGCTCATCTGGGTTCAAGAGAGAAAGGAATGGCAGCCAAGCATGGGTTTGCATGAGGTGCTCCACAAAAGCCATGAGGGATTTGAAGAACAAGGTTGGCATGGAAATGACTCACCAGCGGGAACCTAGTGAACTGAGTAGAGATATTGTGGAGTTCAGAATCTCCACAAAATAAAAACAGGTCGACCATTGCCCTCCAATGCATGGCTAGCCAGGATGCAGGGACAGAGGCACAGCATGGGAATATGCTACTTCTTTCTTTTTTAATAATTCCCATAGCAAATAATAGCTAGTACAATATGTCTCCGTGAGAGCATAGCAACTCTACTTTAGTAGCAGAAGGTAGATTAAAATAAATGGGTAATCTTAAGTTATGATTCTAGTCAGAGAAGAACCTATCTATATGACCAAGGTATTCTTAAATGTATTTTGAGTCAGGGAGCATTGGGCTGAGAGGAAGAACCAGCCCAACTTCAATAGTAATCTCTTTAGGCAGAAGTCCTTAAAGAGGAAATGAACAAATCCTTTAAAGATACATATGAAAACACAATAGATGTGAGGAAATGAATAAAGGCATGTATAAGGCATGAGAATAGAAATACAAACAATAAAGAAAACTCAAACTGAGAGAAATGTGGACATAAAAAGCTTAGGAACTCAAACAGACACCTCAAAGGCAACTTTAACCAAGAGATGGAAGAGAGAATCTCAGACATTGAAGACAATACAGAAGAAATAGATATTCCATCATAGAATATGTTAAATACAAAAAAAACTATGGATCTAAAGTAGCCAAAAATCTAGGACATCATGAAAAGTCCAAATCTAAAGATAATAGAAAAAGAAGAATGAGAAGAAACTCAACTCAAAGGCCCATAATAATAAAATATCATCAACAAAATAAGAAATTTCCTTAACCTAAAGAAGAAGATATCTATCAAGGTATAAGAAGCATACAAAACTCCAAATAGACTTAACCATAAAAGGAAGTCCCCTTGAGACATACTAATCAAAACACTAAATGTATAGAAGAAAGAAACACTATTAAAAGCTGCAAGAGGATTCACATAAACACAGAAAAGTAGCATATAAAAGTAGACCTATAAGATTAACACTTGAGTCCTCAATGAACACTTTGAAAACCAGAAGGACCTAGACAGATGTTCTATAAATTCTAAGAAACCACAGATGCCAGCTCAGATTATTATGCCCTTCAAACTTTTAATCACAAAATAGAAAAATATTTAATGATAAAACCAAACTTAAACCCTACCAAAAATGCTAAATAAAAAACTTCAAGGAGCTTAATCACAGCCAAGAAAACTCAAAAACTAGATAATAATAAGGCTGACTCAAGGCCTCTGGAACATATGTAGCAGAGGGCTGCCATGTCTAGCCTCAGTGGGAGAGGATGTACATAATCCTGCAGAGACTTGATGCACTGGAGTGGGGAGATATGGGGACTGCTCTCAGAGGCTAAGGGGAGGGTGGGTAGGGGAAGAACTCTTCAAGTGAAGACCAGGAGATAGGCAACATTAATTAGTTTAAAAAAATTAATGATAGACATCAACTCTGGGGAAAAAGGATAGAAAAAAAATATTTCAAGCAAATAGACCTAAGAAGCAAACCAGTGTAGCCATTTTAATATCTATAAAAATAGACATCATACCAAAACTAAATCGGAAGAAATAGGAAAGGACACTAAATAGTCATCAGAATAAATAATCACTAAGAGGACATGGTAATTCTTAACATCTATGTTCCAAGCACAAGGGCTACCAGCTTTATAAAAGAGACACTATTACAAGTAAAATCATATACTGACCCACACAGTGACAATTGGAGATTTCAATACTGCACTCTATGTGATAGTTTACATATACAAAAATTAAATAGAGAAATATTGGAGCTACCAGAAATTATAAATCAAATTGATCTAACAGATATTTACAGTACATTTTACCCAAACACAAAGAATGTACTTTCTTTTCAGCATCTAATGATACTTCCTCCAAAATTAACTACATATTTGACATAAAGCAAATCTCAACAGAAGCAAGAGAATTAAAGTAATGCTACATATCACACTTAGTCACGATGGATTAAAGCTAGATATCATCAACAACAGAAGCAAAAGAAATCTTACAAACTCATGGAAAATGAACAACTCACTACTGCAGGAAAAATGGGTTAAAACGGAAATTAGGAAAGAAATCAAGGACTCTTTAAGATTTAAATAATAACAAAAATACAGTGTACCCAAACCTATGGAACATGATAAAGACTGTTCTAAGAGCCAAGTTCACATTACTAAGTGCCTACATTTTTTTAAAAATGGTGATATTTGGGCTGGAGAGATGGTTCAGTGGTTAAGAGCACTGACTTCTCTTCCAAAGGTCCTGAGTTCAAATCCCAGCAACAACATAGTGGCTCACAACCATCTGTAACAAGATCTGATGCCCTCTTCTGGAGTGTCTGAAGACAGCTACAATGTATATACATATAATAAAGAAAGAAATATTTAAAAAAAGAAAAGAAAGAAAATGGTGATATTTCATAGTAATATGAGAGCACACCTGAAAGCTTTACAACCAAAAGAAGAAAGGAGGAGATGGCAAAAAATAATTAAACTCAGTACTAAAATCAATAAAACAGAAATGGAAAAAAAATGAAACCAATAGTTGATTCTTTATGAAAATAAATAAGGTTGACAACCCTGATCTAAATTAATTAAAAAGTAGAGAAAATATATAAATTAACAAAATTTGAGATGGAAGAGGAAGTACCAAGAGACACAGAGAAAATTTAGTGAATCATCAGGATATATTTTTGAAATCTGTATTTCAAAAAGGCCTACCAGTACCAAGGACAACAGTTAAGATTCTATCCCAAACCCTTGCCTGGAAACTCCTCTGAAATCACACTCAACAGCAGTAAATGGTACCTCATATCCTGGGCTCCATTTTCAGTCCCACAGGGGGTCACACAAGCACTAAGGAACCAAGAAGTAACTTTAGCACCAAAAACCTCAGAGACCATGCGGGACACAAAAACCCCAATGGGGATACTCTACTGGACTTGAAGATTCATTGGTCACCAGAGTAAGAGGAAACAGAAATCATAAGGGGGAAAAAAGACATCCAAAACCATCCATCCAGCAAAAATAAAGTCAGAAATCAACACCTGAACCTGTAATAACTACTAAACCCAGATGATCAGAGGGAAGCTTAATAACACAATGAACAATAGCCAGGACAATAAAGCACCAGCAGAGCAGAGCTATCCTATTACAGCAAGTCCTGCATATCCTAGAACAGCTGAAGCACAAGAAAATGACATAAAATACAATCTTATGAAGATGATAGGGTCCTTTAAAGAAGAAATGAATAAATCCTTAAAGAAATACAGGAAAATATAATCAAGTAAGTTAACAAGATGAATGAAATTGTTTAATATCTGAGAATGAAAATAAAAGCAATAAAATACACACAAAATGAGAAAATGCTGGAGAAAGGAAATGAGGCAAGAGGACTACAAATGCAAGCATGAACAACAGAATACAAGAGATGGGAGAGAGAATCTCAAGTGTAGAAGATCCAATAGAAGAAATAGACACATCAATGAAAATGGTATATTTAAAAAGATCATGACACAAAACATACAGGAAATCTGAAAAGACCAATCCTAAGACTATGAGGAATAGAAGGGGAAGATTCACAGCTCAAAAGTCTAGAAAATATTTTCAATAAAATCATACAAGAAAATTTCCTAGACCTAAAGAGATGACTATGAACATGTAAAAAGTTTACAGAACACAAAATAGATTTGACTAGAAATGAAAAGCCTCCTGCAACATAATAATCAAAACACAAATGACAGAACAAAGAAAGAATATTAAACACTGCAATCGGAAAAGGTCAAGAAACATAAAAAGGCAGACCTATAAGAATTGCACCTGACTTCTCAACAGAGACTATAAAAGCTAGAAGATCCTGGGCAGATGTCATGCAGACCCCAAGATAACACAAATGCCACACCCCTATAGAGAATCCTAGAAGGAAAACTCAAACACATGGAAGACACCTGCACCAAAGAAAGGACAAGATATTAAGAATCTCACAACAAAGTCAAAAGCAGAGAGCCACAAGCATATAAAGTCACCTATAAAAACAAACTTATCTGGAAACAACAGTCATCTCTTTAACATCTCTGAATACTAATGAATATAAAAAGACATAAGCTAACAGACTAGATACACAAACAACTACCAGCATTTTGCTGCATATAAGAAACACAACTTATAGCAAAACAGACACTATTGCAGAGTAAAAGGATGGAAAAAGGTCTTCCAAGCAAATGATCCCAGGAAACAAGCAGGAGTTGCCATCCTAATGTCCAATAAAATAAACTTTCAACCAAAAGATATCAAGCATGATAATGAAGTATATTTCATATTCATCAAGGGGAAAAATCCACCAAGAGAAAGTATCAGTTCTGAACATCTATGCACCAAATGTAACAGCATCCACATTCATAAACTTTACTAAAACTCAAAACACACACTGAATCCCACACAATAATAGTAGGAGATTTCAACAGCCCACTCTCACCAATGGACAGGTCATCGAAACAGAAACTAAATAGAGACACAGTAAAAGTAAGAGAGGTTATGAACCAAATGGATTTAACATATATCTACAGAACATTTCACCCTAAAACAAAAGAATAGACCTTCTTCTCAGCACCTCACAGTACCTTCTCCAAAATCAACCATGTAATTGGTCATAAAACAACCCTCAACCGATACATGAAGATTGAAGTAATCGCACACATTCTTTCAGATCACCAAGGCCTAAGGCTGGTCTTCAAGAACAGCAAGAACAACAGAAAGCCCACATACACCATACACATGGAAACTGAACAACTCTCTAGTGAATGATAACTTGGTCAGGGAAGAAATAAAGAAAGAAGTTAAAGACTTCCTGGAATTTAATGAAAATTTTGACATATCATACCCAAACTTATGGGACACAATGAAAGCAGTGCTAAGAGGAAAGATCATAGCACTAAGTTCCCTGGTAAAGAAACTGGAGAGATCTTACACAAACAACTTAACAGCACACCTGAGACCTCTACAACAAAAAGAAGCCGACTCACCCAAGAGGAGTAGAAGGTACTTTCTTCTCAGCACCTCATGGTACCTTCTCCAAAATTGACCATATACTTTGTCAAACTCAGGGCCGAAATAGTCAAGCTCAGAGCTGAAATCAACCAAATAGAAACAAAGAAACAATACAAATAATCAACAAAACCAAAAGCTGGTTCTTTCAGAGAATCAACAAGATAGATAAACCCCTAACCAAACTAACTGAAGGGCCCAGAGGCATTATCCAAATTAACAAAATAAGAAATGAAAAGGGAGAGATAACAGCAGAAATGGAGGAAATTCAAAAAAAAATCTTCAGATCCTACTATAAAAGCCTATACTCAACAAAACTGAAAAATCTGGATGAAATGGGTGGTTTTCTAGACAGATACCACATTCTAAAGTTAAGTCAAGAGCAGGTAAACTATCTGAACAAGCCCATATCACACAGGGAAATAGCAGAAGTTATTAAAAACCTCCCAACCAAAAAAAAGTCTAGGGCCAGATGGATTTAGTGCAGAATTCTAGCAGACCTTTGAAGAAGACTTGACACCAATTTTCCTCAAACTATTCTGTAAAATAGAAACAGAAGGAACACTACCTAACAACTCATTCTATGAAGTCACAGTTACTCTGGTACCTAAACCACACAAGATCCCAACCAAAAAAAAGAGAACTTCAGATCAATCTTGCTTCTAATGGATGGAACTAGAAAATATCCTGAGTGAGGTAATTCAGGTCCAAAAGGACATGCATGGTGTGCACTCACTAACAAGTGGATGTTAGCCAAAAGAAAATAGACTTATATTTGTCACTTTGTACCAAGCTCAAGTCCAAGTGGATCAAAGATATCAACATAAAAACAGATACAGTGAATCTAATAGACGAGAAAGTGGGAAAGAGCTTTGAACTTGTTGGCACAGGGGGAAATTTCCTAAACAAAACTCCAATTGCTCATGCTCTAAGATCAAGAATTGATAAATGGGACCTCATAAAACTTGAAAGCTTGTGTAAGGCAAAGGACATAGTCAATAAGACAAATCAGTAACCTACAAATTGGGGGGAAAAACTAAACTAACCCCACATCCAATAGAGGGCTAATATCCAAAATATATAAAGAACTCTAGAAGCTAATGACCAAAAAACCAAACAACCCAATAAAAAAATGGAGTATTGAACTAAACCAAGATTTCACAACTGAAGAATCTTGAATGGCTGAGAAGCACCTAGAGAAATGTTCAAAGTCCTTAAGTGATCAGAAAAATGCAAATCAAAATAACTCTGAGATTCCACCTCACACCAATCAGAAAGACTAAGATCAAAACCACAGTTAACAACACATGTTGGAGAGGATGTGGAGAAAGAGGAACACTCCTCTATTGCTGGTGGGATTGCAAACTGGTACAACCACTCCAGAAATCAATCTGGAGTTTCCTCAGAAAATTGAAAATAGATCTACCTGAAGACTCAGAAATACCACTTTTGGGAATATAGCCAAAAGATGTTCCACCATGCCACAGGGCTCATGTTTCACTATGTTTATAGCAGCCTTATTTGTGATAGTCAGAAGCTGGAAACAACCCAGATTTCCCATGACAGAAGAATGGATACAGGAAATGTGTTTCATTTACACAATGGAATACTACTCAACTATTAAAGATGAGGACATCCTGAGTTTTGCAGGCAAATGGATAGAACTAGAAAATATCATCCTGACTGAGGTAACTCAGACCCAAAAGGACATGCATGGTATGTATTCACTAAATGGATGTAAGATATATGTATATATATATATGTATACACACACACACACACACACACACACACACACACACACACACACATATATATATATATGGAATACCCAAGATACAGTCCACAGAACTCAAAAGGGTCAACAAGTTAAAGTGCCCAAGTGAGGATGCCTCAGTCCCACTTGGGAGGGAGAAGAAATGAATCACAAGTGGAGAGGGAGGGAGGGACCTAAGAGGGAATGTGGATGGGAGGGCAAGTGGAGGGGGTAGGGAGAGGGGAACCTGATCTGGTATTGGGTGAGGGAAAAAGACTGAAGCCCTGAGTGCCAGCAGAAAGAATGGAAACAGGCAACCTCAGGAAATAGGTAGTTGGGGGGACCCTCCAGAGGTCCCACCAGAGACCTGGGAGATAAGAGACTCTCAGGAATCAAAGGGAAGGACCTTCGATGAAATGCTTGACAGTGGGGAGAGAGAACTTATAGGGCCCACCTCCAACAAGAAGACAGGACATCAAGTGAGGGATGGGGTTGCATTCTATATTCATATTTCTGACCCATAATTATTCCTATCTGAAAGAATTAGAGGGATGGAAATGGAGAGGAGCCTTAGAAAAAGAATGTCCATCAACAGGCCCGAAGTGGGATCCATCTCAAGAGGAGGTCCCAAGGCCTAAAACTATTACTGAGGCTAGGGAGCACTCAAAAAAAGGGATCTATCATGACTGCCCTCTGAAAGACCCAACAAGCAGGTGAAAGAGTCAGATGTTGATAATTATACCCAACCAATGGACAGAAGCAGCCTACCCCTGTTGTTGAATTAAGGAAGGCTGAAAGAAGGTGAGGAGAAGAGTGATCCTTTAGGATGACCAGAAGTCTCAATTAATCTCGACCCCCAAAATCTCTCAAACACTGGATGGCTGTCTTAGTCAGGGTTTCTATTCCTGCACAAACATCATGACCATGAAGCAAGTTGGGGAGGAAAGGGTTTATTTAGCTTACTTCCACATTGCTGTTGATCACCAAGGAAGTCAGGACTGGAACTCAAGCAGGTCAGGAAGCAGGAGCTGATGCAGAGGCCATGGAGGGATGTTCTTTACTGGCTTGCTTCTGCCTGGCTTGCTCAGCCTGCTCTCTTATAGAATCCAAGACTTCCAGCCCAGAGATGACACCACCCACAAGGGGCCTACCCCTCTTGATCACTAATTGAGAAAATGCCCCACAGCTGGGTCTCATGGAGGCATTTCCCCAACTGAAGCTCACTTTTCTGTGATAACTCCAGCCTGTGTCAAGTTGACACACAAAACTAGCCAGTACAATGGCCAAACAGACAGCATAGACCAGGTGATATGAGGCCCCCAACACACATATAGTAGAGGACTTCTGAGTCTATGTTCATTCAGAGATGATGCACCTAACCCTCAAGAGACTGGAGGCCCCAGGAAGTTTAGAGGTCAGGTGGTGTTGGGGGGGGGGTGGAGTTCCATGGGAAGATAGTATGTGGGGGAGGAGTTGTGGGATGTGGATAGTCAGAGGACAGATGGAAGAGTATGGAATATGGAGTGTAAAAAATAAATTAATTTATAAAATAAATAAATAAGCTGAGAGTAAAAAACACATGATTTTCTCATTAGATGCTATAAAATGCTTTGATAAAATCCAACATTCCTTCATGTCTTGGAGTAATCAGGGATATAGGAACATACCTAAACACAATAAAGGCAATATACAGCTGACCAATAGCCAACATCAAATTAAATGGAGAGAAACTTATAGTAATTCCACTAAATTTGGGTATAAGACAAGACTCTATTTTCTCCATATCTATTCAATACAGTCCTTGAAATTTTAGCTAGAGCAATAAGACAACTAAAGGAGATCAAGAGAATAGAAGTTGGAAAGAAAGAATATAAAGTGACCCCCAAAATTCTATTAGGGATCTCCTACAACTGGTAAATATGTTCATCAAAGTAGCTGGATACAAAATTAACTCAAAAAACATCAGTAGCCCTCCAATATAAAAATGATAAAAGCACTGAGAAAGAAACTAGGGAAAAAACACAGTCTTCACAATATCCACAAGTAATATAAATATCTTGGTGTATCTCCAACCAAACAATGGAAAGATCTATATGACAAGAATTTAAATTTCTTGAGGAAAGAAATTGAAGGTAATATCAGAAGATGGAAAGATAATTCATGCTCATTGATAAGTAGGATTAACATAGTAAAAATGACCGTCTTACTAAGAGAAGTCAGCAGTTCCAATACGATTACCATCAAAATTCCAATACAATTCTTTAAAGACCTTGAAAGTATAATACTAATTTTTATTTGGAAAAATAAAAAACCCAGGATAGCTAAAACAATGTTGTAGAATAAAAGAACTTCTGGAGTTCTTTTATGATTCCAAGCTGTACTACAAAACAATAGTAATAAAAACTGCATGGTATTTGCATAAAAACAGACAGGTTAATCAGTGGAGTTAATTCGAAGACCAAGATTTAAACCCACACACCTTTTGAGACTTGATTTTTGACAAAGAATCCAAAACAATACGCTGAAAAAAAAAAGAAAGCATCTTCGGAAAAAAAAAAAAAGTGGTGCTGGTCTAAGGAGATGTCAAACTCAAGTGCAAGTGGATCAAAGACCTCAAAATAAAGCAATATACTAAATCTAATAGAAGAGATAGTTGAGAATAACCTTGAATGCCTTTGTATAGCAGACAAATTCCTAAGTAGCTCACATATAACTCAGATCAACACTAAGATCAGCACTAAGATCAACAATTAATAGATGAGTTCTCATAAAACCAAAAAGCTTCTGTAAGGCAAAGAACTTCAATAATAGAACAAAATGGCAGCCTGTAGATATAAAAAGATTTTCAACAACCTTACATCTGACCGAGGACTAATAGTCAAAATATATAAAGAACTCAATAAACTAAACACCAACAATCCAAATAACTCAACTTTAAAAATGGGGTATAAAGCTAAACAGAGAATTCTCAAGAGAGGAATCTCCAGTGGCCAAGAAGGATTTAAAGAAATGTTGAACACCCTTAGTCATCAGGGAAATGCAAATCAAGATCACTCCGAGATTTCATCTGAATCTGTCAGAATGGGTAAGACCAAAAACTCAAGTGAAAAGACATGCTGGCAAGGATGTGGAACAGGAGGAACACTCCTCCATTGCTGATAGGAGTGCAAATGTGTACATCCACTTTGGAAATTGTCTTGTGTTTTCTCAAAAACATATTTCTACCTCAAGACTCAGCTATATGACTCCTCGGTAGATACCTGTGTCCTTCCTCCAGCCTTGAGCAGACTAAATCAAACCTTGCTTTGCCACAGTCAGCTAGCCCACCTAGGGTGGAGACTTCTGACCTGGTAAAGTCCTGCCACACCTGCAGCTTCCTGAAAGTAGCTACTACTTACTGAGCAGCTGAGCTTGTCTTCCTGATGAGATCCTGACGAAGCAACAAGATCCTGGCAAAGTGGGGGATGGGTCTCCCCCATTTATATTCAGACTCAAGTAGTAAAGATTGAGCCTTGATCAGAGAACTTTGTCTTGGCTCATTATTTCGCTGGCCATCCTTCCCATACAACCCCAGCTTTCCTTTCAGGAACCCAGTAACCCATGGCTACTGGTGGCTACAGGTGGCTCTGGAATGAGGGACCTCAATATGGAAAGACCCACTGAGGGAACACTGTCTTAGTGGGGCTCCATAGAAAATGGAAGAAGATAGTATCCTGCATGATAAGCAAAATACATCATTAATGTTAGAGCTATAAATTTCATCTTTTGAAGGCTGTTGATTGCAAGTGTGAAAAAAGGATACAGGCTAGATTGAGTCAGAATCATCCCAATGCTGATATCGGCTAGGGGTTGAAAGTGGAAAATAGGACTGGAAAATTGTAAACAGACATTTGTCTGCAGTCAAGAACTGCATCAGGTGAGGGAGTAGGGCTTAAAATAAATTAAATAAAAAGAGTAAAAAAAAAAAAAGAAAAGGAAAGGAAAGAAAAAAGGAAAGATGCTAGATATACAAATGACATGAGAGAAAGAGAGAAAGAG
>JADRCD010205961.1:12010-26289 GCA_019843815.1 Montemys delectorum | reverse complement strand
TTGAAATTTATAGTGAGAAAAGCGTATGTATTTGCAGTATTGCTGTAGACAAACATCTACATAACACTGTTAAATTGATTTTTTTATATCAAACAACTTTTATAATACTCATTTTTATTGTTATATTTTATAAATTTTAAGGAATATGACAAAAAAGATATTGTAGATATTGAACAGGGGTCTCTGGGAGGAGTTGGGGTACAAAAGGGAAACAAGAATGTGATTTAATTCTATTTACTTAAAATATGTTTTTAAATGTTAACAAATTCAGACAAATTGAAATCATGTAACTTTTCTCATCATAATGCAATAAAAGTTAAAAAAAAAAATTACAGGAGAACACAGGTAAACAGGCACAAGCCCTTAAAGAGGAAACAAAAAAATCCCTTAAAGAATTAAAGGAAAATATAAACAAACAGGTGAAGGATTTGAACAAAAACATCCTGGATCTAAAATTGGATGTAGAAACAATTAAGAAATTCCAAAGTCAGACAACACTGGAGATAGAAAACCTAGGAAAGAGGTCAGGAGTCATAAATGCAAGCATCACCAACAGAATATAAGAGATAGAAGAAAGAATATCAGAGGCAGAAGACACCATAGAAAACATTGACACAATAGTCAAAGAAAATGCAAAAAGCAAAAAGCTCCTAACCCAAAACATCCAGGAAGTCCAGGACACAATCAGAAGTCCAAACCTAAGGATGATAGGTATAGAAGAGAGTGAAGACTTCCAACTTAAAGGGCCAGTAAATATCTTCAACAAAATTATAGAAGAAAACTTCCCCAACCTAAAGAAAGAGATGCCTATGAACATATAAGAAGCCTACAGAATTCCAAATAGTTTGGACCAGAAAAGAAATTCCTCCCATCACATAACCATTGAAACACCAAGTGCACAAAACAAAGAAATATTAAAAGCTGTAAAGGAAAAATGTCAAGTAACATATAAAGGCAGACCTATCAGAATTACACCAGACTTCTCGCCAGAGACTATGAAAGGTAGAAGATCTTGAGCTGATGCATTACGGACCCTAAGAGAACACAAATGCCATCCTAGGCTACTATACCCAACAAAACACTCAATTACCATAGATGGAGAAACCAAGGTATTCCATGATAAAACAAATTTACACAATATCTTTCCACAAATCAAGCCCTTCAAAAGATAATAAATGGAAAACTCCAACACAAGGAGGGAAACTACATCCTAGAAAAAGCAAGAAAGTAATCCTTCAACAAAACTAAAAGAAGACAGCCACATCGACAGAATTTGAACTCTGAAAACAAAAATAACAGGAAGCAACAATTACTTTTCCTTAATATTTATTAATATCAATAGACTCATCTCCCCAATAAAAAGACATAGACTATCAGACTGGGTACATGAACAGGACCCAACATTCTATTGTATACAAGAAACCCACCTCAGTGACAGAGACAGACACTACTACCTCAGAGTAAAAGGCTAGAAAATAATTTTCCAAGCAAATGGTCCCAAGAAACAAGCTGGAGTAGCCATTCTAATAGTGAATAAAATGTCAACCTAAAGTGATCAAAAAAGGTAAGGAGGGACACTTCATACTCATCAAAGGTAAGATCTACCAAGATGAACTCTCAATTTTGAGTCTTTATGCTCCAAATACAAGGGCATCTACATTCATAAAAGTAACTTTACTAAAGCTAAAACACACATTGCACCACACACAATAATAGTAGACTTCAACACCTCATTCTCTGCAATTGATGGATCATGGAAACTAAACAGAGATACAGTGAAACTAACAGAAGCTATGAAACAGATGGATTTAACAGATATCTGCAGAACATTTTAACTTAAAACAAAAGGATATACTTTCTTCTCAGCATTTCATGGTACCCTCTTCAAAATTGACCATATAATCAGTCAGAAAACAGGCCTCAACTGATACAAGAAGATTCAAATAATTCTGTGAAGCCTATCAGATCATCATGGACTATGACTGGTCCTCAATAACAACATAAACAATAGAAAGCCCACATACATGTGAAAGCTTAACAACACTCTGTTCAATAATAACTTGGTCAAGGAAGAAATAAAGAAAGAAATTAAAGACATTTTAGAATTTAATGAAAATGAAGCCACAACATACCCAAACTTATGGGACACAATGAAAGCAGTCCTAAGAGGAAAACTCATAGCTCTGAGTGCCTACAAAAATAAACTGTAGAAGGCATACATCAGAAATTTGAGAGCATATCTGAAAGTTCTAGAACAAAAAGAAGCAAATTCACCCAAGAGTAGGAAATAGCAGGAAGTAATCAAACTCAGGGCTGAAACCAACTAAGTGAAAAGAAAAAGAACTATACAAAGAATCAACTAAATCAGGACCTGGTTCCTTGAGAAAGTCAACAAAATAGGCAAATCCTTAACCAGACTAACTAGAGGGTACATACATATCATCCCAATTAACAAAATCAGAAATGAAAAGGGAGACATAACAGAAACTGAGAAAATAAAAAAAAAATCATGAGATCCTACTAAAAAATCTTATATTCAACAAAACTGGAAAACATGGATGAAAGTGACAATTTTCTAGACAGATACCAGGTACTTAAGCTAAATCAAGAGCCAGTAAAGGATCTAGACAGTTCTGTGTCCCCTAAAGAAATAGAAACAGTCATTAATAGTCTCCCAACCAAAAAAGGCACAGGACCAGATGGGTTTGGGGCAAAGTTTTATCAGACCTTTAAAGATGACCTAATACCAAATTCTCCTCAAACTATTCCACAAAATAGAAACAGTAGGTACTCTACCCAATTCGTTCTATGAAGCCACAATTATTTTGGTGCCTAAACCACACAATGACCAAACAAAGAAAGAAAACTTCAGACCAATTTCCCTTATGAATATCACTGCAAAAATACTCAACAAAATTCTTGAAAACTGAATCCAAGAACACATCTAAAGGATCATCCGTCATGACCAAGTAGCCTTCATCCCAGGGATGCAGAGATGGCTCAATACACATGAATTCATCAATGTATTCTACTTTGTAAACAAACTCAGAAAAATATGATTCTCTCATTACATGCTGAGAAAGGATTTGAGAAATATCAACACTTTTATCTTCATGATAAAAGCCATGTAAAGATAAGGAATTCAAGGCCTATATCTAAACATAGGAAAAGCAATCTACATCAAACCAGTAGCCAACATCAAAAAAAAAAAAAAAAAAAAAAAAGAATGGAGAGAAACTTGAAGCAATCCCACTAAAATCAGGGACTAGACAAGACTGCCTACTCTCTCCCTATCTATTCAATATAGTACTTAAAGTCCTAGACATAGCAATTAGACAACAAAAGGAGATCAAAGGGATATAAATTGGAAAGGAAGAAGTCAAATTATCATATTTGCTGATGGTATGATAGTATATTCAAGTGACCCCAAAATTCCACCAGAGAGCTCCTAAACCTGATAAGCAACTTCAGCAAAGTAGCTAGATATAAAATTAACTCAAGCAAATCAGTGGCATTCCTCTACACAAAGGATGAACAGGATGAGAAAGAAATTAGGGAAACAACACCCTTCAAAATAGTTAGAAATAATATAAAATACCTTAGTGTGACTCTAACAAAGCAAGAAAAATATCTGTTTGTCAGAACTTCAAGTCTCTGAAGAAGGAAATCGAAGATCCCATACTCGTGGGCTGGCAGGATTAATTTAGTAAAAATGGCCATCTTGCTGAAAGCAATCTACAGATTCAATGCAATCCTCATCAAAATTCCAACTCAATTCTTCAGAGTTGGAAAGAGCAATTTGCAAACTCGTTGGAAATAACAAAAAACCCAGGATAGTGAAAACTATTCTTAACAATAAAAGAACCTCTGATAGAATCACCATCCTGGACCTTAAGCTATGCTGCAGAGCAATTGTGATAAAAACTGCATGGTATTTGTACAGTGACAGGCAAGTGGATCAATAGAATAAAATTGAAGACCTGGAAATGAACCCATACACCTATGATCACTTGATCTTTGACAAAGGAACTAAAAATATCCAGTGGAAAAAAGACAGCATTTTCAACAAATGGTGCTGGTTCAACTAGAGGTTAGCATGTAGAAGATTGCAAATCAATCCATTTCTATATCCTTGTACAAAGCTCAAGTCCAAGTGGATCAAGAATCACCACATAAAATCAGATACACTGAACTTAATAGAAAAGGAAGTGGGAAAGTGTCTTAAGCACATGGCCACAGGGAAAAATTTCCTGAACAGAACACCAATAGCCTATGCTTTAAAATCAAGAATTGACAAATGGGACCTCATAAAACTACAAATCTTCTGTAAGGCAAAAGACACTGTCAATAGGACAAAATAGCAACCAACAAATTGGGAACAGATCTTTACCAAGCCTATATCTGATAGAGAGTTAATATCCAATATATTCAAAGAACTCAAGAAGTTAGACTCCAGAGAAGCAAATAACCCTAGTAAAAATGGGGTACAGAGTTAAACGAAGAATTCTCAACTGAGGAATACTGAATGGCTGAGAAGCACCGAAAGAAATGTTCAACATCCTTAGTCATCAGGGAAATGTAAATCAAAACAACACTGAGATTCTACCTTACAGCAGTCAAAATGGCTAGGATAAAAAACTCAGATGACAGCTGATGCTGGAGAGATTATGGAGAAGAGGAACACTTCTTCATTGCTGGTGGGATTTCAAGCAGTACAACCACTCTGGAAATCAGTTTGGCATTTCCTCCAGAAATTGGACACAGTAGAACCAGAGGGCCCAGCTATACCACTCAAGGGCATGTACCAAGAAGATGCTCCAACATGTAATAAAGACACGTCCTCCACTATGTTCATAGCAGCCTTATTTATAATAGCCAGAAACTGGAAATAATCCAGATGTTCCTCAACAGAGGAATGGATACAGAAAATGTGGTACATTTATACAATGGAGTACTACTCGGCTATTAAAAAACAATGAATTTATGAAATCCTTAGGGAAAGAGATAGATCTGGAGAATATCATCCTGAGTAAGTTACCCAATCAAAAAAGCACACATGGTATGCACTCTCTGATAAGTGGTTATTAGTCCTGAAGATTTGAATACACAAAATACAATTTACAAACCTCATGAAACTCAAGAAGAAGGAAGACCAAAGTGTGGAATCTTCATTCATTCTTAAAAGGAGGAACAAAATACCCATGGAAGGAGTTTCAGAGACAAACTATGGAGCAGTGACTGAAGGAAGGACAATCCAGTGACTGCCAAACCTGGGAATCCTTCCCATATTCAAATACCAAACCCAGACACTATTGTGGATGCCAGCAAGTGCTGGCTGAGAGGAGCCTGAAATAGCAGTCTCCTGAGAGGCTCTGACAGTACCAGACTGTATTAGTCAGGGTTCTCTAGAGTCAGAGAACTTATGGTAGTCTCTATGTAATAAAGGAATTTATTGATGACTTACAGTCTGAAGTCCAACTCCCAACAATGGTCAGCAGCAGCTGTGAATGGAAGTCCAAGGATCTAGCAGTTGCTCAGTCCCACAAGGCAAGCAGGTGAAGCAGAACGAGCCTTGCTTCTTCCAATGCCCTTACATAGGTCTCCAGCAAAAGGTGTGGCCCAGATTAAAGGTGTGTACTACCACACCTTTAATCCCAGATGAACTTGAATTCGTAGATCTTCCTATCTTAATCTTCTGGGATTCATAGTCACTATGCCTCAAGATCTCCATGCCAAAATTCAGGTTGGAAACCTGTATCTCTCAACCTCCAGATTAGGGCCACATGTGAGCCTTCTAATTCTGGATTGTAGTTCATTTCAGGTATAGTCAAGTTGATAACCAGGAAAAGCCACTATACCAACTAATACAGAAATAGAGGCTCACAGCCATCCATTGGACTGAGCACAGGGTCCCCAATGAAAGAACTAGAGAAAGGATCCAAGGAGCTGAAGGATTTGAAGCCCCTTAGGGCAAACAACAATATGAACTAACTAGTAACCTCAGAGCTCCCAGGGACTAAGCCACCAACCAAAGAGTACACATAGTGGGACTAATGACTCCAGCAGCATATGCATTGCAGAGGATGGCCTAGTCAGTCACAAGGGTAGGAGAGGCCCTTCGCCCTGTGAAGGGTCTATGCCCCAGTGTAGGAGATGCCAGAGCCAAGAGGGAGGAGAGGGTGGGTTGGTGAGCTGGGGAAATGGAGGGAACAGGGGTTTTGTTTGTTTGTTTGTTTGTTTGTTTGTTTGTTTTGGGGGGTTTTCTTTTCTTTTATTTGTTTCAGAGGGAAAACTGGGAAAGGAGATATAATATCACATGTAAATAAAGAAAATATCTAATAAGAAAAAAAAAGTGGAGAAGAGCCTTAAGCACATGGGCACAGGGGAAATTTCTTGAATGAACACCAATAGTTTATGCTCTAGAATCAAGAATTGACAAATGGGACCTCATAAAATAACAAAGCTTCTGTAAGGCAAAAGACACTGTCAATAGGACAAAACAACAACCAACAGATTTGGAAAAGATCTTTAACAATCCTATATCCAATAGAGGGCTAATATCCAAAATATACAAAGAACTCAAGAACTTAGACTACAGAGAGCCAAATAACCCCTTAAAATATGGGATACAGAGCTAAACAAAGAATTCTCAACTGAGGAATACAGAATGTCTGAAAAGCACCTAAGGAAAGGTTCAACATCCTTAGTCATCAGGGAAATGCAAATCAAAACAACTCTGAGTTCCACATCACAGCAGTCAGAATGGCTAAGATCAAAACTCATGTGACAACAGTTGCTGGTGAGGATGTGGAGAAAGAGGAACAGTCCTCCATTGCTGGTGGGTTTGCAAGCTGGTACAACCCCTCTGGAAATCATTCTGGTGGTTCCTCAGAAAATTGGACATATTACTACCTGAGAACCCAACTATGCCACTCCTGGGCATATACCCAGAAAATGTCCCAACATGTAATAAGGACACATGCTCCACTATGTTCATAGCAGCCCTGTTTATAACAGCCAGTAGCTGGGAGTAATCCAGATGTCCCTCAACAGAGGAATAGATACAGAAAACATGGTGCATTTATGCAATGGAACTCTACTCAGCTATTAAAGTCAATGAATTCATGAAATTCTTAGGCAAATGGATGGAACTAGAAAATATCCTCCTGAGTCGGCTAACATAATCACAAAAGAACACAATGCTATCAACTCACTAATAAATGACTACTAGCCCAGAAATTAGGAATACTCAAGATACAATTCATAGACCACATGAAACTCAAGAAGAAGGGAGATCAAAGTGTAGACACTTCAGTGTTTCTTAAAAGGAGGTTTAAAATACCCATGGGAGGAGATACAGAGAGAAAATGTGCAGCAGAAACTGAAGGAAAGCCCATCCAGTGACTGTCCCCCTGGAGAACCATCCCATATACAGTCACCAAACCCAGACATCATTGTAGATGCCAACAAGTGCTTGTTGAATAGAGCCTAATATATCTATCTCCTGAGAGGCTCTGCCAGTGCCTGACAAATACAAAAGTGAATGCTCACAGGCATCCATTTGATTGAGTACAGGGTCCCCAATGAAAGAGCTAGAGAGAGGACCCAAGGAGCTGAAGGGTTTGCAGCCCCATAGGAGGAAAAATAATATGAACCAACCAGTACCCCCAGATCTCCCATGGACTACAACACCAACCAAAGAGTACACATGCAGGGTCTCATGCATGGCTCCAGCCACATATGTAGCAGAGGATGGCCTTATGGGACATCAATGAGAGGAGAGGCCCTTGTTCCTCTGAAGGATCGATGCCTCAGTGTAGTGGAATGTTAGGACAGGGAAGCAGGAGTGGGTGGGTTAGTGAACAGGGGTAGGTGGCATGGTATGGGGGGGTTTGAGGGGAAATTAGGAGTGGGGATAACATTTGAAATGTAAATAAAAATCTAATAAAAATAAATAAATCAAATGTTAAGAGAAAAAAATGGTATTTAATCCAAGGGGCCTTAAGGCTCAAGTTTTGTGACAAGTGGATATGAGTCATATCCCAGAATTTGCAAAGTTGGCCTATGTACATGTTATTGTATATACCTACTCTCATGTGGTCATGTCCACTATAAGAACCAGGATGACTGTGAAAGATGTCATACAATATCTTATTTTATACTTCTCCTCCTTACATGTGCCAAAAAGAATTAAAACTGATAATGCTCCAGCTTCTATTTCTCAAGCTTTTATAAAGTTTCACATTCAATGGGGTATAGAACATACAATGGGAATTTCATATAACCCACAAGTCAGGCTATCATATAAAGGTCTCATCAAAATCTTAAGGGACAACTTCAGAGATTAAAATCTAGTGGTCATTGCTATTTGCTTCATCAATTATTCATCATGCTTTATATACCATTAATCACCTTAATACAGATGATAAAGGTTTTACTCCTATGCAAAAACATTGGGCTCCCCTACAGCAGACTACTATTCCTTTAGTTCTATAGAAAGATCCTTTAACAGGAAAGGGCTAGATGTGTTAATCATCTCAGGAAGATGATATGTATGTTTTTCCACAGAATACAGAAACCTCAATTTGAATCCCAGACAGACTTATTTGACCCTTCCACCAAAATACTCTATCAAGAACTCAGGAAAAAAAAAGAAACAAAAAAAAAAGGCAAAAGAAGTAATATGGAAAATGAAGAAACTTGTTCACTCTCCTTCACATAATATTTCTAATGTTTTCAAGGATAATTTAGACTTTTTTCTACAACTGACATGATTCTTCCAAAACAGACTAAGGAATCTGAGTGGACTTCTTTGGCAATTAGATCTTGCCAAGGCTATGCTTGTGGCATACTTGCTAGATAGCCTTCAGATTTAAAAATTACTAAGGTAGAATGACCTTTTTAAGTCAGCTGTTCCAAATGTATTTTAAGTAATTGTGTTGATCCTATTTCCATTAAAAACAAATCTCAGTTATTTTGCTATTACAAAAACCTTCTTATGTTATGCTTCCTATAGATTTAAAAGATAATGTTTGTTTTGACAGTGTAGCCTTACAAACACTTAAAAGAGTTAATGAGCTTATTATGACGAAGCATTTTATTTCAGCTTTATTTTTAGGTATTAGTGCTTAAAGAGCCATCCATTCTTCACTTACAGTCTCAACAGTTGCCTTAGTGTCACTCATGAAGACTACACATACTGTTAATGACTTAACTAAAAATATCTCTTTAACACTTACAAGACAATGAATTATAGATAAAAAATTAGAAGTAAAACTTGATACATTAGAGGATATAGTTTTAGTACTAGGACAAGAAGTAAACAATATTAAAGTTCAGATTTCTACTAAGTGCTATGCCAGTTTCTAGTACGTATATGTAATGCCATTACCTTATAATGAAAGCCGTAATTAGAATTTTATTAAAAATCATTTATTATTAATCTGGAAAGACAACTATGTCATTCATGATATGGCTCAATTACAAGCCCAAATCTCTACTATGAGCAAAGCACATGTTGAAAGTACTGGTATACAGGATTTGACTCAGGCTATTAGCTCTTTAAACCCTGTTAGTTGGCTACATTGGCTCACTGTGGTTGATCTATGACTATAAAAATAATTCTTCTTCTTCTCCATATTTTTCCAGTCATATTTCAACTAGTCTTTTCCTCCATCTCTACAGTCAAAACAGATACTTAAAGTTTCAATTAAAAATAAAAAAGGGGGAGATGCCACACCAACCCCAGTAGAATCTGTCTGACAAGTTCCACAGACTAAGCTGAAAACTTCAAAGAAAGGAGGCCTCCCAGAACTGGTTGAGGAACTCTTGCCTGGAGCGAAATATTGAGCCATAGTCCTCATGACAATTTATCTGTTTTATTTTCTTTTATTTCTTTTCTTATTTACAACGTAAATCTGATAACCTAGGCCAAGATCTTAAGTGAGAAAAGTGGGTAAGAAACCATCCCTTGAGATGGGACCACTAACCAAGACCTTATCACTGGGAAAACCAGTGTTATACTTCATAAGTCATTTAAAAATTACATAATAATATCATGATAGATAATAACTTCCCCAATAATAAAATTTCATATGGCTACACATGTGTCAATGGAGGTGGGCTTTGGTACATGTTAAAGAAAAACTTTAAATGAATTAAACTAGTTTAAATTTATGCATTAAAGACATAAAAAACAGGCATTTGATGTTAAACAATAATTGGCCATAAAGATTTATGAACCTGCTCTTAGAAGTATGCCACTAGCCTTGGATGACTACCACACTGAATACATCCTTTCAGAGTTATAACACTTGGATGATTTCAATTGTACAAATAACAATACTACCTGTTCTGTTCATGATTCACTGAATACATCTTTTCAGAGTTGTACTGTTTAGATAATTTTGTGCTTTATTGTACCAAATGATAATGATGGTATTTGTGATTGCTTCAGTGAACACATGTGCTAAGAGTTGTGACATTTATTTTCTTATGTATAAAAACCCATGCTTGAGAACTACAAAATACTCTCAGATTCAAATTGTCTCTGTGTTTGTTTCTGTTTGTCACTCCTGAATCCTTACCCACCAAGTCTTCAAGAACTGTCACCCAAGGACCCCAATATCCAACTGGAGTATTCCATGACAATAGATGAGATTATAAATTAAATATTACATAGAAACTGTGGACACTCTGAAAATGAATCAGCACACTACCCATTTCTTTCACTCTTCATAACTGACAAATAGCAACTCTCTTCACACTTATTCCTTCTTTGAAGTCACTTGTTAGAACACACTGTTAAAAACAGGTCTTTTCTTGCCCTTTTCTCTTGATACAAAATTATCTTTCTTTCCTTTGACTATTTCTCATTTTCCTCTTCTCTGTTCTATTTCATCATATTACAAATGCTTTGCGTGTTACTTCCATAGTCAGTTGATTATTCACCATGGTATTTCTCATTGTTATTCAGATATTATCATTGAATATCTCACCAGGAACTATCAGACTGTTACCTGAACATTAACCATAATATAACATAAGATATTTGTATGCGCAGTGCAGGCATTATGTCTCCCAGTACTACACTCTTTCTCATTCCTGTTTCCTTTAGATTATTCCAAAGTTCCCCACCTCATTTAAAGTTTTACCAAAATTTCTTCTGGACTATTTTCTTTTTCCTGATCACCCACAAATCATTGAATCCATACTTACATTGAAGGACCAAGGAATATTTTAATCTTTGCAGCCTCCTGCATATTCTTGGACATTACCATATCTCTGAGAGTAATCTATGAGAGAGTTTGCTTCTGTTGGCCCGTTAACTATAAAATCTACTCTGTGTGGATACAATGCCAAACACATGGGTACAAAACTTCATTCCTCAATATTGCCTTGGAATATATTTTTTTCATTACCTATTTTAAGAACTCAACAGTCTTTACTAGGTCACATTTCTGGCTTTGCTACTTTTTTTTTTTATCACAATTAGTCTTCTATTCTTTGTGCACAAAATCATTTTACACTTTTTACATTTATTATGCTCATTTACAATATATAATATTCTTGTATCTTCCTTCAAAAAGTACTTTCAAAACTCCTGCTCAATTATTTCCTGTAGGTTTGTTCCTACTCACGACAGCTGGACATGATGCCTTTAATCATTTGTCCTCTGGCCTGTTGTTGGTAGATTTTAGAAATCACACTGCTTCATTTCATGGAGCGGTGAAAACAACATGTCCAGTAAATGGCAACTTCAACAAAACTTGTTTCTACAAATGTAGTCTAAATCTTGCCCAGCAGCTGTTAAGTGTGAGGAATAAAGAAGATTCTTTGTCCTTATATCCTCACATTGTAAAATTAGCATACAAATACTACTAAGGACCTTGTTCTGATTATTTAAAAAGAAATATAGGGTGAGGAAGAACAAGAAACCAAAAATTTGCAACAAGGCCTGGGCAGTAGGGTTCTCGGGCTCTTGGATGTACAGATACCAATGGGAGTTTAGGAAGAGTTGGGAACTGAGTGGCAACTTGCTGGCTGGGTCTAGACTAGGGCTTAGGGGGTGATAGAATGGACCCACAGTGATTGTCTTGGGCCTTATGCACAGTAGGCTTGGTGGCAGTTGTGGCTGGGAGTGCAGAGAGCCATTCTACTGGAGATTAGATAGCAGCTCTGTAGGCAAAGATATTTTCTATGGCTCCCCATGGCAGATGCTGATGAAAAAAGACAGTCTATGGTTCTAAATCATTTATTGCCATGATGGAAAGTAGATGTGTAAAACCATACCTCACTTCTCAATGTGGACATGACATTAAATAACTCTTGCATGGAGGAATGGCTAGGAAAGAATGCTAATTGGCTATGCCCCCTGGGCCTCTAGGTACCTCATTAGCATGGAGACCTCTGTGTTGAGCTTACTTGATGTCTCTTTTATGTGAGAAGCATGACACATGTATTCCAAGTCAGGAGTAAGGAGCTAGGAATCACCTAAGCCTTGGATGTGTACCCACTGAATCTCCAGTTCTGGACCTGCTCTCCATTACTAAACTTCTTGGCATTTTTTATGTCCTGCATTCTATGACTATTTTAATTCCCCTTATGAGAGAGATTAAAGCATCATTCCTTGGGCCTTTCTTGCTGTTTAGTTTCTTTGGGTCTGTGGATAGTACTGTGGTTATCCAGTACCTCTTTGGTAATATGCACTTACAACTGAGTGTATACCATGGATGTCTTTTTGAATCTAGGTTACTTCACTCAGGATATTTTCTAGTTTCATGAGAAACTATTCAGATTCTCTTGGGTTAGATCAGAATAGAACATTATATATTTACAAAGTTAACAAACCCATCTTTATCATATCAATCTTGTTTTCAATTCAAAATATTTCTCATTGACATTATAATTCATTAAAGAAAAAGGTGTTCAAATATTTTAGTGTAGATATCTTGTAGAAACTTGGAATAAGAATACCAACACTAGGGACAACTCAGGGGATTGCAGAATTGCCTGAACCTTAAGTTATGAGAGCACTTTCAAGTAATTTCTTATATTGTTTTATGAATATAATTGAGAAGTATGAAACAAAGCATTTGATAAACATAGTTTTTTTCTTATGAAGATTAACATGTTACTTCTAGCATCTGAATTCATATTTCTCCTGCAAAGCCACCCACCCTACTCTGCTACTATTCTTGGTATTTCATTGCTGTTGTGGCCCAAAAGGCATTTCAGGCTTCATCTTGTCCCTGGGCCATCACCTATAAACTAACACTCTTTTGTTTCTTCCACTCCCTTGCTTCTGTTCTCATAATTGACTTGGAACATTTTACGATTGGGGACTTTCAGGACATTTTACAATGAGAGACATTGCATTTATGTCAATGTGTAACCAAGAGATAATAGCAGTTTGGTCCATGCATCTGGGCAAATACCTTTGTGGTTTGTAGCTTTATAAGCCCTTCTTTTCCCTAGAGTAAATGAGCCTTGAACAGAATTTTGGTCTTATCTCCTTCCTTTGTGTCTCCTGATCCAAATTTGTCATTGTTGCTCCCTTTCCTGAGGTCTCTGTTGTTTAAGTCCCACAGGTCAGGGGACATTGCAGTATAATTTTTTTGGAATAAGTATTGAAAGATTGAAAGAGGTTTTTGCTCTTTTTCATGTGTCCAAGAGCATTAGCAAGCATTAGGAAGGATTTATTGGTCAGTGAACCTCAAGAATAAGAACAGAATTGGGAAGTGAATGGTGGGTATAGTTTTGTCATGTGATATCTCTTGAATAGGATCCCCAATTTAGAACTTACATTACACAAGAAAAATCTGACTTCTAAAGGAGATAAGTGGGGAGATTCTCTGCTGATATTAAGTGCTCAACCATCATGAGATCCTACTACAAAAGCCTATACTCAACAAAACTGGAAACCCTGGATGAAATGGACAATTTTCTAGACAGATACCAGGTACCAAAGTTAAATCAAAATCAGATCAAGTATCTAAACAGTCTCATATCTGCTAATGAAATAGAAACAGTCATTAATAGTCTCCCAACCAAAAAAAATCCCAGGACCAGATGGTTTTAGTGCAGAGTTTTATCAAACCTTCAAAGAAGACCTAATACCAATACTCCTCAAATTATTCAACAAATTAGAAACTGAATGTACTCTACCCAATTCATTCTATGAAGCCACAATTACTCTTATACCTAAACCACACAAAGACCTAATGAAGAAAGAAAATTTCAGACCAATTTCCCTTATGAATATTGATGCAAAAATACTC
>JADRCD010205961.1:0-11910 GCA_019843815.1 Montemys delectorum | reverse complement strand
TCTTCTTTGAAGGTTTGATAAAACCTTCAAAGAAGACCTAATACCAATACTCCTCAAATTATTCAACAAATTAGAAACTGAATGTACTCTACCCAATTCATTCTATGAAGCCACAATTACTCTTATACCTAAACCACACAAAGACCTAATGAAGAAAGAAAATTTCAGACCAATTTCCCTTATGAATATTGATGCAAAAATACTCAACATAATTCTTGCAAACCGAATCAAAGAACACATCAAAATGATCATCCACCATGATCAAGTAGGCTTCATTCCAGGGATTCAGGGATGGTTCAATATACGGAAATCCATCAATGAAATTCACTACATAAACAAACTCAAAGAACAAAAAGCAGGGAGGAACTCTATGAGGGAAGGCTGAAGAGGGAGCAGAAGTTGGGATGTAAATGAATAAATAAACAAATAAATTATGTAATGTGACTAATAGTCTATTGGATTTGAGGCAGATCTTTTTCTTAGTGCCATAGTAATACACATGGTGCATTCTGTGTTCTATTACTATGATTTTATTGCTTATAAAATGTTACAAATGATACTTAGATTTATCTGCATCTCAAATCAAAATCACTTTCGATATCCTGCTATTAAAAAGTAAAAAGTTCTGGGAAGGTGCCTTAACTGTTATGGAATCTCAGGGGGCTTAGAGGTGGGGGAACCTCCAAGATGCACCAGGGACTTGGGAGGCAAGAGACTCTTAGGCCCTGAAGGGGTGACCTTAGATGAAATACCTAAGAGTGAGGAGAGAAATATTGTAGAGTCCACTTTCAGTAGAAAGACAGAGCATAAAATGGAGAGTTGGAGTTGCCATACTGCAGTCAAAACATTGACCCACAATTGCTCCTGCTTAAAAGAACTGCAGGGACAATAACGGGGAACAGATTGACAGAAAGGCAGTCAAGTGACAAGCCAAACTTGGGATCAATCTCTAGGACATGCTTCAAGGCCTGATACTTGCTAATGCTATGATGCGCTTACAGACAGGACCCTATCATGGATGCCCTCTGAAAGTCCCAACAATCAGCCGACTCAGACAGATGCAAATACTTATACCCAACCAATGGGTTGAAGTAGGGGATGCCTGTGGTCAAATTAAAGAACAGTTGGAAGAAGCTGATGAAGAGGGAAATCCCATAGGAAGACCAACAGTCTTAACTAACCTGGACCCCTGTCATCTTTAAGCTACTGAGCCACCAACCAGGAATCTTGCACTAGCTGATATGATGCTACCAACACATATACAGCAGAGGACTGCTTGTTCTGGTCCTATTAAGAGAAGATGCACCTAAGCCTTGAGAGACCTGAGTTCCCAGGGAATGGAGAGGCATTGCGGGGAAAGTGGTGGTATGGGGATTGGTAGTAACATCCTCTTGGAGACAGCGGGCTGAGGAACGTGATGTAGAACTTGATACAGCAGACCAGGAGTGGGTCTTGAATGGACTGTAAAATAAAATGTAATAAAAATGTGAAAGAAATGGTCAAGAATGGAATCATGAGAAATGAAGACAATAATCTTGTGCCCACAGGTTCTTCAAAAACAGAATTATTTTTGGAGGGTGTATTCATCCCTCCAACAGGTATAGCAAATAAGGAGTTTATTTCAGCCATTGTAATTCTCACGCCTCTAAGGATGTTTTGACTTTTGTTCCTTGTCCTTCTGATTGAACACTTTACTCATGTGATTCCTAACCCACAGAGTATAAAATGTGTTGTGATTTGACCACAGTTATATATTGTATGAGGCATATGTCTACCTTTTTATGCCCTACAATCCCAATTTCATTCTACAAACTGGAGTGTTAAACAGAGGAATATACATGGGAAGTCCATTTCTAATGATTTCTAATAAACATGATTAAAATATTTAACTGTTTCAAAGGGTTTGACATATTTTTTCTTACTTTCCTTTGGCAATATCTTTGTAAAGGCAATGTGGTATATATCAATAAATGTTATTGCTATATAATATGCATTTGGTTATAAACACTCACGAAGTCTACAACAAAGTAGCAACCAGTTATGACTTTAATTCAGGTCTCAGATAAATGATCATTACTTTGTCTACCACTAGACTCAACACTTTGTCTACCACTAGACTCAATACTTGTGGCACAGTCTCCTTTATCCACTTTCTTCTCTAAGTGGAGAAGAAAGAATAATCCATTTGGACACTACATGGATTATAACATATGATTAATATTGTATCTAATGAAACAAATATTAACTAATGATGGCAGGTACTAATAGGGATTGGTAGTTTTTAGTGCATTTGGGAATAATTTGTCACAATTTTTAATTAGGTACTGGGTTTATTCTTATAATGAAATTGTTTTTGCATATCAGAATGATTTCTAGTGGATGTCAACAAAATGTTTGACCTAGAAACTCTCATGTAGTTTTGATCCCACAGCTTTTGTCCTCTGTAGACTTTCACTTGACATTCACTAAAATGTGCTGTAATAGACATGTTCAGTTGTGATTCTAAGTCAAAAAGTCTGCTTCACCCTCATTTTAGAGCTACACCAAATATTTGGGAAAGATTTTTAATTCCTCATTAAAAACAAATAGTAGATATATTCAGGTAGATATACTTCCAATTTTCTGAGGAACCTCCAAATTGATTTACAGCGTGGTTGTATTTGTTTGCAATCACACCAGCAATGGAGGAGTGTTTTTCTTTCTCTACATCCTTGATGACATGTGCTGTCACCTGAATTTTTAATCATAGCCATTCTGAATAGTATAAGGTAGAATCTCAGGGTCATTTTGATTTGCATTTCCTGATCACTATGGACTTTGAACATTTCTTAAAGTGTGTCTAAGCTATTAAATATTCCTCTGTTGTAAATTCTCTATTTAGTTCTATACCCCATTTTTGATTGGGTTATTTGGGTTTTTTTGTTTGTTTGTTTGTTTTTTGGGTTTTTTTGGTGGTTAGCTTCTTAAGTTTTTTTTTTTTTATATATTTTGGATATTAGCCCTCTGATGAAGTGTTCTACAGTGAGAAGGGGTAATTTGAGGAGTCTGCCTCCAATGGAGAGACAGGATATCACATGAATGGGTGAGATTACCATCAATAGTCAAAAACTCTGACCCATAATTGTTCCTGTCTGAAGGAACTACAGGGAATATTCTAGAAGAGAATGAGAGAATGGAAGTCCAATGACAGGCCCAAATTGGGATCCAGCTCAAGCGGAGGCTCGGGGGCCTGACACTGTTAGTGATGTTATGGTGTGCTTGCAGACAGGGGCCTAGTATGACTGCCCTCTGAGAGACCCAACAAGCAGCTGAAAGAATCAGATGTGCATATGTACACCCAATTAATAGACTGAAGTAGGAGATGCCTATAGTTGAATTGAGGAAAAGCTGAAGGAAGCTGAGGAGGAGGGAGGGACCATGGAAATACCAGCATTCTCAACTAATCTGGACCCCTGAGACTTCCCAGAAACTGAGTCACCAACCAGACAGCACACACTAGTTACATGAAGCCCCTGACACATATGCAGTAGATTACTGTCTGGTCTACCCTCAGTTAGAGAAGATGCACCTAACACTAAAGAGATTCAGGCCCCAGTGAGTGGGGAAGTCTGGTAGGTTGGGGGTACTGGGTGGCAACATCCTTTTAGAGACAGGGTAGAGGGGAGTAGGTATGGGATGGAGAGCTGTCGGGGGAAGACTGGGAGGGGGCTGAAGACTAGACTGTAAATGGATTAAATAATAAAAAATGAAAAATAAAAATGAACACATAGTACAGTGTAATCTTTGTCAACAGTGGTTTTAAAGTTATGAACTAGGGATGGATATTATATTCACTATGTCTATTCCTGAGTTACTCTTTTGTAAAATAAAACCTATAATGTGAATGATTATTGTGTCAAAAAATATGATAAATACTTTTGTTGTTTTTCTATTTTAATGTACATTTTTATACAGTCTTGATAATTTGGAATATATATTTAAAATATAGAATACATAGAAATATAATATATAAAATTAAATATATAATATATATTAAATTTATGAATAACTTGCTAACTTATCTGTAATTTAAATATATTCAACACCTACTGTGCTATCAAAGAAATCAGGGAATTTCTGTTCACATGCCTACACCTGACCAACTACACTTTCCTTCTACTTCTTACCGAGTCAAGTTTTATCTCCTTTTGTACTCATAATGGTGGAGTCCTCTTTTTGAATTTAAGATATAAAAATTTTATTTCTATGTATTCTTAAAACTAAAAATAGACATTGAAGAGATATTTTTAAATAGATGTAAATAGGAATAGTCTGAGAGAGATAAAGAAAGAAGTAATTGGTATTATGTGGGTGATAAAAGGATTAGATAGGGTTACTTGCATACAATTTTGATTAAACTGAATATGTTGACAAATGATAAAATATCAAAGATCACTAGAGACATTATCTTTAGGGACAATATAAATTCTCAACTTGATAAAATTTGTATGTTCCCACAAATATCGGGTTTTGAAAAGAATCTGAGTCAAAATAGAATGAGAATCAGTCCATGACTGATATATAAAAGTTTGAGATTAGGTGAGTTTTAGTAAAAACTTTATTTTGGTGACAAAAAATATTGTGGGATTATTTGGTGATGCTGTTAGAATAAAATTTAAATACAATTATGAATATGTCTGAGAGAAATGAACTGTACTCAAAAAATTGAAAGTCTGAATCTACTTCTTTTTCTTATTGGTTATTTTACTTATTTTCAATTCAAATTTTATCCTGCTTTCTGGTTTCCCATCTATAAACACTCTATGCCACTCTTCTTACACCCTGATTCTATGAGAGTACTCTCCTACCCACCCACCTACTCCTGCCTCACTGTCCTAGCAATTCCTTTGGTAGGACATCAAGTCTTCACAAGACCAAGGGCCTCCACTCTCACAGATGCCAGATAAGTCAACCCTCTGCTATGTATGCATCTGGAGCCATGAGTTAGTTCTTCCATGTATATTCTTTGGTTTGTGGTTTAGTCATTGGGAGCTCTGGGTTGTCTGTTTGTTTGCTATTGTTATTCTTCATATGAGAATGCAAACCCCTTAGATGCCTTTAGTCCTTCCCCTTACTCCTCCATTGAGGTCCCAGTGTTCAGTCTGATGGTTGTTTGTAAGCATCTGCATGTGTATAGGTAAGGCTCTACAGAGCCTCTAAGAAGACCACTATATTAGGCTCCTGTCAGCAAGTACTTCTTGCCATCAGCAATGGTAACTTCTTAAATAAAGGAAGCAAAAGAATTTAATGTCATTTGATAGTGAATGCCAAGTAAACCAAAAATAGAAGGAGGAGAAAATAGGAGGCAAACAAACATGGTACTAAGAATTTTGGTGGTTTAGGAGGACCATTTCAACTGCAGTAGCAGTTGAAAATGAAGGCAGCAAGACATGAGGAATACTTAGAGTTCTTCAAAAGCTGCAAACTCAAGAAGGGATCAAACAGCTCTAGTTTCTCAATGCAAATGTAAAAATAACTTGCAGTGCATAACTAGTTATACCAAAGAAGACTGTGTGTATGTTGTCATCCTGAGGCTACTGTAGCTCTGGGTCATCCGTTTGTTGTACCATAAACCCATCATCTTCATGTTGTCACTCTCAATCTGACTCAATCATTAAACATGTCAATCTCACAGACTCAATCATGCAAAAGCCTGAAGTCAAATAGAAAATCCCAAACCACTAGATGTAACCACTACTTCCCACAGATATTTTATCACTATATCCATTTTAAAAATGCCTCAGTGGTAGAAGTGGGGTGGTCCAGGCATCTTCTGAATAAATTAAGGACATTGCACACTGAGTATAATTCTTGTGTCACTTACTTGCATGATGTACATTCAAATATCCCTTTAAAGTAGAAGTCAGAGGGAAACTTCCCTTTTGACAGAAAGAACAAATTTCACACCAACAAATGATTTTCTCAAAATTGCACATGAAGCATTAGAAATACTGATGTTTTGAATATGGAATTTATTATTTATTATGATAGCAGGAAACAGGCCAGGTGGTTTTACAGGAAGCAAAGAAAGATGTCCAAAGCTTAAACAAACCTAACATATGAAGACCATTTTTTTTGTTCCTTTCAAGATGGTACAGCAGACAAGACATTCATTTTTAGGGTACTACTCTGAGATTCAATTCAGGATAGCCAAGGACTTAGTTCTATTATTTTTCATGGAAGAGTAATGCATTATCCACTGTTGAAAAGCTATTGAACTTGCTCTTATTCTGGAAGTTTCAAGGACAAATTACTGGCTAAAGCTCCTCTCGATAAGAGGTGTAACAACCTGAAACACACAGAACAAAACACAACAGTGACCCTGGAGGCAAGTGGAGAAGAAAAGTACAATCTAGGTAACATGGACTAGAGAAGCAATTGACTTCAGCATTTTTCAGGTTATATCAGACAATAAATCCAGACACAGTATTTATGGAACTTGCAATATCATCTCATGGGTTAACATATTTCCAGATCTCTAAAACCTACCTCAGAGTAGTGCTATAAGCCATACTTCTTTGAAATTCATTTGGTAAATGAGTGTGTTATAAATCTCAGAATATACTACACGTTATAGAAAATATGGGCAGACATCTGCATGTCAGCATTTTCAGAGTATTTCTGATAAAAGTCCCCAAAGGGACAGATTATACGCTAATAAAATGGCTAAAAGAGGAGAAAATCTGATAGTGAAGGTGAGTATAGTTTCTGCAGACTCAAAAAACCTGAAAACTTAATAGATCTGAAACAGCCTGCCTCATGCTCAAGGTAGTCCTGGTTCCCAGTAAGTGTGTAACATAAATTAATAGAATTGAAGGTGTGAGGAAGTGTCTATTACTTTGAAAAGAACACATAAATGAATTTTAAAAATGACTCAGGGGTAGAAGTGGGGTGTCCCAGGTATCCTCTGAATAAATGAAGGGCATTGTACACTGAGTATAATTCTAATGTCACTTACTTGCACTGTGTACATTCAAATATCGTTTTAAAGTAGAAGTCAGAGGGAAACTTCCCTTTTGAAAGAAAGAACCAGTCATCCATGTACAGGAACCAGACCATAGCACCTCCTAATTTGTTGTCCTTGAGACACTGAGCCTATGGAAACAGAAGACATGGGTCACTTGATTTCCTGGGAATCAGGCTGGGATCACAGCACTTTCAATGGTCTAAGCTTACCTTCAATTTGAAGCTCCAGACGCTATCATATCCAACCCACACATTGCCCTGATATGCATAGGGTATTTCCTGAAGGGAATCCCAGCTCTCAGTGGCTCCTTCATTTAGAAATGTACAAATCTTTAAACAAACAGATTCAGATCTTTTAAACATAAATACGAAGTAAGAAAACTAACATTCAGCTCATTTATCATTTCTCCATTCTCTTGTGGAGTTTTCTCCACTATCTAAAGGATTTATTTGTCTTACAGTAAACAGACATTTTCTTGAATTTACTGGTTCTACAGGATACACTAGGCCTTTCCCCCAACTAGGGAAGTGATCAATCTTGAGGTGAATATTTAGTCCTCATTACTACATTTTTATTTTTGTAATATTTTCTTCATAGTGAGCTAAGACAATCTTCAATCTGATGATCTTATATCCCTGACTCCTAAGCATTGATATTCTAAGTATTAGTCTTATGGGTTCACAGTAATCTTCATAGCTTATACTGCTATACTGTAATTCCATCTGTCCATACATACTTCTGGACATTGAAATGGAGGTCAAGCATACCAAATAAACCAAGGACAGAAAGGAATAATAATACTTGAATTATTTTTAAAATCATCACACATTGCCTTCATACTTGTACTGTACTTTTAGATTCTACCCTAGGAGGAAATATATACCCTACAGCCATATTTATGAATATTAAGTTTTTGTCTTTTGTATTCTGAAGTATGTCTTACTAATAATTATATGAAAGTATACTATAATATTATGTAAGTACTTGACATAGTTTATCTGCTTAGGGAGAGTAGTACATACTGGATACAATGAGCATATATGTTCAGCTGACTCTAGTTCTCAAACAGAGAAATGGTTCTGAAACTCACTGAACATACTACAACTAATATACTGACCTCATAGTAAGCACAGAGTCCTGTTTCACCTGTGTACTTCCCTGGTGGGCCAGCACTAATAGTAGGGGCACCAATTCCAGTGTTAGAGGGGGCACTCAAGACAAAGATATGTCCATATGCTGGAAATTCCACAATGAGCTTCTCAGGATCTGCCCCATTTTCCTGCCAGTAGGTAATGATTGAATCCTGTTGTGACAGAAGGTAAATTATTGTTGGATCATGTTGTGACCTGTGTTTGTATAGGTTGATTCCCAATTCTTATATCACAAATTGTATTTTTATCACAAATAAATTAAATCTGTTTTTCAAAGTGGATTACATAGTTGCAGTTTTTCAGATCCATTAAATAGCACATTCTCATGCATTAATCCCCCAATTCCACTTGAATCTGTTAAGGCTTTAGCAAATTGAAATAGGCACTATTTTCTGTGTCAGTTGGACATCTATATAGGGGACTATTTTCTCCAGTATAGCCATTCTGGGAATCATGGAGATTATATGTCATGACTTGGAAATAGTCAAGAGACCTGGAGAAAAGGAAAGGTCATAGAATCAATGTTTCTTTATGTTTCTTTAAGTTCATCCTTGTATTCTTACTTAATATATATCCTACTATATGCATCATTTTCTCCACCAAATACTCTTGCCAGGAGTATTATTTAATTTTCTCAACATCTACAGGTGTTAAAAAAAATGCATCTTTAAAAGTATTTCCTATTTGCTAATGTATTTCAGTAAGCATGAGAATTTTGGGAGACTATGGGATAGATAATGACTTAGAAAAAATAAAGGATATAAAAAAGGGAATTAAGTTAATATACTTGCTCATAATATAAATAAAATATAGTAGTCCTACTATATTTGAGTACAAGCAATCTGCACGGGTACTAATACTGTTGCAAAATGACAATGCAAATTAGCTCTAGACATAGAGAAACAAACCTGAAATATGCAGTGTAATCTCTCTTCATGCAGGAAACATACACCATGAATTAAATGTAAGGTAGGTTTCTAAGGTAAAAAGACAGCAATGGTCATACCCACTGATAGCTCCTTAATGCTACAATACCAACACACTATTCAAATTATTCACTAAAGGCATGGTCATTATGAAGGTAATAATCTGCTTTCTCATTATATATGAGACCTAAAATTTGGTGTATTTTATACCTGTCACAGTAAATCTGGCCAAACACTCATGCTTTAGAAACTCACAGGCCCAATATGGGGCCAGCATATGTTATTTTAGTAGAATGTAAGAGTATTATCCTACCATTCAAATATGAGTTTATTTCCATAGCTATAAGATGCTTTCAAGCTTTTCCAGAATATCTGCTCTTTTTGAAGAAAATATCTTAATCCAAACACAAATTATTTGTTAAAGTACAGAATCTTAAGTAACTCTAAGTTCTCAGATATAGACATGATATTTCTAATAACATCCCTAATACTCAAGGTTAAGTTAATATGTAAAAGAGTATTGGGGAAGAATTTATTGCTGCTGACAGAAGGAAGGAACATGGTGAATTGCTGATTTCTTTACCAGATGTGGCTGTTGAATCATTATCTCACAGCAGGTGGTGTTATATATAAAATACCTACAGGATATCAAGTCTCACAAAATTGCAGAATTTTTGACAGGCAGTCCCACTTCCAAGCCCAACATATTATAAAGAATTTATTATGTAATGGCTGCAAAAGGAACAAGATTCAACCTGCCTTAGGAATGTGGCCATTGTTAGATGCCTGTATTCTACTGGATGAGCCAATAGCCAAGCATATATTGGCTATAAAATTTTTGTAAGGAGATATAAACAATGTTAAAAACTAAGAGCAGAAAACCTGTTATTCAGAGGGATATAAGATACAAGCTAATAGGGTGATTTAGAGCACAGATTGTTAGTGAATGCATATGATCAAAAATATCATATTAATGTAGGAATTTTTCTACAGATAAACACATTATTTATAAGATCAATAAACACAAAGTCAGAATAATTCTTGGGACCATTTTTCATACCCAGTTAGTCAAAGGACACCCATAACAATGCCTAAAAACAATGCCTTGAAGCAACAAGAAGCCCATTAATAAGTGACCTTTGCTTATCTCCTGAAGACAAACCCACACTTACTGAGACAATTCAGGTATCTTTTTTTTTACTTAATATAAAGTTTATTCACATGTATAAAAGATAAATGTAACAAGAAGTTCATTAAAATAAAACAGAGTTATACTTTAGGAAGGCTATGTATTAAAAAAAATGAATTTTTTCCAGATAATACAAATACTAATACATTTGTTCTGGCTAACTTCAAACTGTTTTTTTTTTAAAGAATTATATAGAGCCGGGAGACATAGGCCTCAGGAAGTGCAGGTGAGTCGCAGGACTGCAGGCACAGGAACCTCTCAGCTTCTGAGTGACAGAGCTGGATCAGCAACCATCTCTGCCCCCTGCCTGCTAGGGGAGAGCTTCCCTCCAGGGCAGACTTCAGCCCAAGGATTCAGGCAAGACCAGCTGGGAGGCAAAGACCTCAGGAGTGGAAGAGGAGCTGCAGGGCAGCAACGAAAGATCAAGTTCTAAGACACCAAGAACTTCTAACACCAGAGATCAAGAGATGGCAAAAGGCAAACACAAGAATTCTACCAACAAAAACCAAGACTGCTTGGCTTCACCACAACCTAGTACTCCCACCTCAGCAAGCCCTGGATATCCCAAAACACCAGAAAAGCAAGATTTGGATCTAAAGACACATCACGCAATGCTGATAGAGGAACTTAAGAAGGACATGAATAACTCCCTTAAAGAAATACAGGAGAAAACAGATAAAGAGGTACAAGCCCTTAAAGAGGAAACAAAAAAATCCCATAAAGAATTACAGGAGATCACAAGTAAACAAATAGAAGCCCTTAAAGAGCAAACCCAAAAATCCCTTAAGGAATTGCAGGAAAACACAAACAAACAGGTGAAGGAACTGAGTAAAACCATTCAGGACCTAAAAATGGAAATAGAAACAATAAAGAAATCACAAAAGGAGACAACCCTGGAGTTAGAAATCTTAGGAAAAAAGTCAGGAAACATAGATGCAAGCATCACCAACAGAATACAAGAGATAGAAGAGAGAATCTCAGGGGCAGAAGATAACATGGACAACATTGACAGAACAATCAAAGAAAATGCAAAATGCAAAAAGACCCTAACCCAAAACATCCAGGAAATCCAGGACACAATGAGAAGACCAAATCTAAGGATAATAGGTATAGAAGAGAGTGAAGACCTCCAAATTAAAGGGCCAGTAAATATCTTCAACAAAATTATAGAAGAAAACTTCCCTAACCTAAAGAAAGAGTTGCCCATGAACATACAAGAAGCCTATAGAACTCCAAATAGACTGGTCCAGAAAAGAAATTCCTCCCGCCACATAATAGTCAAAACACCAAATGCACAAAACAAAGAAAGAATTTTAAAAGCAGTAAGGGAAAAAGGTCAAGTAACATATAAAGGCAGGCCTATCAGAATTACACCAGACTTCTCACCAGAGACTATGAAAGCTAGAAGATCCTGGGCAGATGTCATGCAGACCCTAAGAGAACACAAATGCCAGCCTAGACTACTATACCCAGCAAAACTCTCAATCACCATAGATGGAGAAACCAAAGTATTCCATGACAAAACCAAATTCACACAATATGTTTCCACAAATCCAGCCCTTCAAAGGGTATTAAAAGGAAAACTCCAACAAAAGGAGGGGAACTACATCCCTGAAAAAGCAAAAATGTAATCTTCCA
>JADRCD010205960.1:31004-46137 GCA_019843815.1 Montemys delectorum | reverse complement strand
CCACCTCAGCATCTCCTCCTCAGCATCCTCACCCAGCATCCCCACCTTAGCATCCTCACCTCAGCACCAACACCTCAGCATCCCCACCTCAGTATCCTCATCCAGCATCCCCACCTCAGTATCCCCACCTCAGTATCCCCACCTCAGCATCTCCTCCTCAGCATCCTCACCCAGCATCCCCACCTCAGCATCCTCACCTCAGCATCTCCTCCTCAGCATCCTCACCCAGCATCCCCACCTCAGCATCCTCACCTCAGCACCAATACCTCAGCATCCCCACCCCAGCATCCTCATCCAGCATCCCCACCTCAGTATCCTCACCTCAGCACCCCCACCTCAGCATCCCCACCTCAGCATCCTCATCTCAGCACCCTCACTTCAGCACCCCCACCTCAGCATCCTCTCCTCAGCACCCCCACCTCAGCATCCCCACCTTAGCATCCTCACCCAGCATCCTCACCCAGCATCCCCACCTCAGCATCCCCACCTCAGCACCCCCTCCTCAGCATCCCCACCTCAGCATCCCTTCCTCAGCATCCCCTCCTCAGCATCCCCACCTCAGCATCCTCTTCTCAGCATCCCCACCTCAGCATCCCCACCTCAGCATCTTCACCCAGCATCCCTACCCAGCATCTCTAACCAGCTTCAGGGCCTGGCTTCTGCCCCACCATGCTGAGAGCTGGCCCTGAGTCTGAGGAAGAGCTTATACAGCCACCAAGAAGGACATTCTGTTCTAAAACTTTTAGGTCATCAAAGGGACAGAGAAAGGAATTGCTACTGAGTTTCCTGAATGTGAGGAAAGGGTGGGAATGTCCCTCCCGTGATCCTTTAACATGACATAGTCCCTCTCAAGGGTCAGGAGGCCTAGTGGGGGCTCCAGCCACTTCTGCTCCTTTTGTTTGTTTGTTTTGTTTTGTTTTTTTGAGACAGGGTTTCTCTGTGTAGCCCTGGCTATTCTGGAACTCACTTTGTAGACCAGGCTGGCCTCGAACTCAGAAATCCGCCTGCCTCTGCCTCTGAAGCTGGGATTAAAGGCGTGCACCACCACTGCCTGGTCCACTTCTGCTTCTTTGGAAAGCCCAATCCCCAAGATGCCAGGAGCCATGACAGGCAGACAGACCTCTCTACTCGCCTTGCCCAGACCCTGGGACCCAGGCCTTCTCCATCAAACCAGGAACTCCTTTGCTGCTGGTGCAACCCCAAGACTCAGAACATTGCCTTATGACCCTACAGGGTACTGGGGTACGTTAGCTTGTGGTTGCTGTGATCAAGCACCTCACTCCTACGGAAGGAAAGTCGAGTCACGGTGGCTAATGTAAGGCAGCAGGTCACATCGCCTCTGCAGTCAGGAAGCAGAGTGGCGGAGCACTTTCTCCTCTTTCTTCATTTCCAGACTGCAGTCCGTGACAGGGGGCACCCACCATTAGGGTGGATCTTCCCATCTTAATTTAACCCAACTTAGCAACTGCCCCCACAGATCTGGCCAGAGTTTGTCTAGGACCTGTCAAAGTTGATAATCGATGTAAACCACCATGAGCTAGAGGGAGACCTTGTCCTCTCTCCTTCCTGAGCTGTCTGCTGCTAAGAGAACCTGGGATCTGAAGCCTGGGACTGTGTGGGAGGTCTGAGGATCTTGCATTTCCTCCAGTACCCCCTGGCCACACCACTAGAGGTCAGGAAGTGTAACCAGATCTGAGTTCTAGTCCAGTCTTCACTTTTGCAACCTCCATCGATGTTTCCAAGCATGTACGCACCTTGAGGCAGTCTGGGGCCCAGAACTGCACTGGGCCCAGGAAAGGGAAGGGTCTGAAGTCAGCTCTCTGCCATGCTGGGATCCTCCACCCAACCTGTTCCCAGAACATGCCACGCACCCTTAAGTTCTATGCCTGGTGTTTTCCTCCTAGATTCTGTACATGTCCCACTGACCTGCTGAGGCACCCTGGGGCAGTCACTGTCCCAGCACACAGGTGAGGTCACTAACTTAGAGAGGCTAAGCACATGGCCAGAGTCCTTGAGGGCAGAGCCAGACCTGGTGCTCAGTGTTCCAGGGCCCTGTGTGTGTTGCCGGAAGAGTGTAGGTGTCGCTCATGTGTTCTCTGCTTCTCTCATGCCGCCACATGTGCCCTGAAGGTTGAGAGGCTGGAGGCCAAGGTCATCAGCCCCCTGAAACTCTACGGTGCCCAAATAAAGCAGACCCGGGTGAGCTGGGTGCACCTCAAGGTGTGCAGGGGTGGGGCCTGGCCCCCTTGGGATTCTTAGGAGATGGCTCTTTTTTTTTTTTTCTGTGTAGGCAGATATCAAGAAATGTAAACGTGTCCAAAATAATGAGATTAAACAACTGGAAAAGCTGGAGAAATTGAGGCAGAAGTCACCCTCAGATCGACAAATGATCGTATCTTTCCTGCTAAGCAGAGTGGCCGTCTCACGGCGTACACTAAAGGGTTTGGGGATCCGGATCCACTAGGCAGGGGTTGCTAAGGGGTACCATCTGCAGGCCACCTGGCTTCACCTGAATCCTTAACAGTCTTCCTCAGTCCCAGGTGAGTGTCGCGTGTCACATTTCGTCTCAGGCAGGCAGCCTTTCAGCATTTTAGACAGGTAAGGAAAAAAACCTCATGGAAGAGCAGGCCAGATATACCAGGTGAGGCCAGCGCACACGGGAGCGGCACAGCAGGATGAGGCAAAGGGAGAGTGGATGCTTAGGCCAGGAGATTTGGGCTCCAGCAAGCCACCCAGTTGTGGGGTTGTCTGCATCCTGATGACAGGGTAGTTACTGCCATCCCCAGCCCTGCTGTCCAAGCAAGCTCAAGAAGCTTAGGTGTGAATGCCAGTCCCAGTGAGATGGTGGGTGCTACCTCCTCTGCATGGCTCCAGCCTGCCTATGAACTGAGTGGCCCTTCATGGACACAAGTCATAGTTTTGCTTTGACCCCCTGGGGACATTTTGGATTGTCATGTGGGAGGGTGTCACCGTGACAGATAGTCAAAGTCTAGCTGGCTTACACAAATACACACACCACACACAGATACATATCAACCTCACACACAGACACACCACATAGAGACACCACTCACACACACACACACACACACACACACACACACACACACACACACACCTCCCTCCCAGATTGGGGTCAGAATCTACTGTGGGGCCCTCTGGCCTCTTCATGGGCAGACAGACTACCTCTCTGGGAATCTAGGGGATTGGCCCCACCCTTCCCAGTATCTAGGCCATGTCCCCTCTGGCCTCCTCAGTCCTTGTCCCCACCCACCACCTTTCCTCTGCTGTCATGCCTTTCTCCAGTTCTCCTCCAGCTCACTCCTGTTGGTTTATCAGAGAATTCAGGATCACTGTGCATCTCAGGTCAGGTGACTCAGTAGTCCTCGGGCCTATGGAGCCTGCAGCATGCTTTACAGTGTTTGGCAACCTGTGGAGAGGGCACGGGCTTAGGAGGCAGACATCTGTGGATCCACCAGCCCGGTGTCCATTCTGTAACATGGGAGCAAGGGAGTCAGGCATGGCTTTCAGCCTGGAGTGAGCACCTCCGAATTTTGTCCTAGTTCCTGCCGGGGCCCTACCTCCTGGTCACTCATCTTTTTAGATGTCCGGGTTTCCTCCCCTATTGGGGAGCATTTAGTTGGTGTTAGGGCCATATGCTAAAGAAGAGGAAAGTGGGAGCCTCGAAGATGGCTTTCTCAGTGTCACACACGCCCTTGAATGCCAAACCCAGAACTCAGTTCCAGTGAACACTGCTCAGGCACTGGGCTTGGTGTGCAGGCAGCTTTGCTCTGCAAGGAGGGAACAAGCCATTCACCCACAACTGTCCACGGGCAGAATCACTTACCAAGACTATGGAGGCCCCATGGAGTAAAGCAAAGACCAGCAAGTGCCTACCTTAGAATGATAATTGTTAGTGGTGCTGGGGATGGGTTTGGGGCCCTCAAGGCTTCTCCCATGCAAAGCACGGGCTACACTGATGTGGCTCTGTACCTCTTACATCTAATTCTCACAACTTTGTGAACAGGTCTCCTTACCATCCCCCAGGGATAGGCAAGGACATTGAAGTTCAGAGAAGCTAAGTCTGAGGTCACACAGCTATGAGAGTAGGTCTGTCCAACTCGTGACCACCATTTTACCATGATCCTGCCTGACCATTTCTTCACTGACCAAGTTAGCAAGAGACCTCATGAGGCAGGAAAAACTGCCCCAAAGAAGATTGACCTACCCAGAATCCTAAGGATCTAGGGGCCAGGACCACCCTGTAACACTTTGTACCTCTGTGACCCTGAGGCCAGGCGGAGACCAGTGCACAGAGGGCCTCTGTGGACACCAACCGTTCCACTCACCACCTGGCAGAGACCGTGGATGCCTTCCAGGAACAAAAGCTGAAGGATCTCCGGGTAGGCAGTGGCAGTTTTGTGCAAGTGTGTGCACGCGTGTAGGTGCACATGCATGCCTGTGTTTGACGGTATGTGCGCATGCAGCGTTGTGACCACACGGCCTTCAGTGGCCAGGGCTGTGGGGAGAGTTGGTCCAGCTGCAGCTGAGAGGCTATCTGCTCAGGGGAGGCCATCCTTCCTCACTCAGCTGTTCGGTGCTCTGGACACAGCTCCCAACCAGGATGCTGAGGTAGAGCTCTGTCCCATCATTCCCTTCCTGTACCTGCTCCTCTTTCTCACCTGTGTCCACAAGATGTCCTAGCTACCCCCCTGAGACTCTAAACACTCTTTTGAAATCAGCCATGCTGACAAGCTGTGAGGCAGGCAGCGTCCCCTTTACCTCCACCAGACTGGCCTGCGCCCAACACTGCGGGAGACTAGGTCAAGCCCCAGGTCTTGTAAGAGGTCTCAAGGAAAATTTGCTCTTGCAGGACTAACTGACCATGGATATCTTGGCCTGCCCCATTCTCCAGTTCACTCTTGTCCACTCTTGGACCTCATGAACCTCTTGACTAACCCTTTGGTGGCTCACCTTATCCTAAGAGCAAAGAACAATTTCTCCCAAGGGAGCAGCCCAGGCCTTTCTATCTCCTGGGCAGCTATCCCCAGCCCAGCAGGCTCAAGACCCAAGCTCCCGAGAGTCTCAGAGACTTAGGGTTTGCCCTGGGCCAGGCCCCCTATATTGGGTTTATCTCTCTCATCTCTGGGGTCCAGAAGATCAGCTAAACCCCAGACCACCTGGTCTCTAGATCCAGGTCCTGGGATATGTGGTGAGTATCTGGGAATTATTGGTGGAATGAATGTGTGAGCATATAAATGAATGAAACTAGGGACTGATATGGGCTTAGATGGGAGGCCTTTCAAAAGGCCACTGTTTGTGCAGTGTGAAAGGGATTTGGCACCTGTGGGGCCTTCTTGTCTCTAGGTACAGGGCTATGCCCCGCAAACTTTAAAAGGCTTGGGGTGTGGGGAGTCCATGTTGTGACCCTGTATGGTGCTGCTACACTGACATGGGGCTTCTCTCCCACAGAGAATCTTCTCTGACTTTGTGACCATCGAGATGGTTTTCCACGCCAAGGCAGTGGAGGTGTATTCCAGTGCTTTCCAGACCTTGGAGAACTATGACCTGGACAGAGACCTGCAGGTGGGTCTCACCTCGGTGGGCTGTCTGTGCATTTGTGGGTTTCTATCTGGCCTGCTCTGCTGCTGAGCTATTTCAAACACCTGGTCCGGGTGCCACCCCTACTGGGGATTCTTCCTCTGGTTACCCGGGATGTCATCTGCTCCGCTCAGCCACCACAGGACTGCTTTGTACTGAAGAGGAACAGCGGGGATAAAAGCCCCTACTGATAAAAGGCTGGCACACAGCTTCTGGAACACAGCTTCTGGCACAGAGCACTGACTGTCCTCAGCCTCAAGGATTAGACGCACAGCAAGCTTCCTCTGCGGACCTCCGCCCCAAACCCGATGCTGTGAGCCAATCACCTGTGCCTTTATCCTGTGGCTTCTCGTCACACAGTCTGGAGCAGGGCGGTTTCACACGCTTCTTCCTGGGTGTGCAAATGGTGGTGGGAGGTAGCTGTCCTCCAGACGCAGGCTCTGTGCAAGGGGAAAGGTGCCCTGGGGAGCAGTGTGCGGGTTTTAGGGGTGTAGAGCCTGGTGACTGGAGCCTACACAGCCCCACAGCCTGGCACGTGCCCCAGGTTGCCTGTGGTAGATTGTTCACACCAGCCAGCAGTCTGGGAGCATTAAAGCCTTGGGGGAAGGGGGGAAGGAGGAAGTAACTGTGCGCTTCTGCCAGGATGCTACAGGTGACCCACTAAGTCTGGCACTCAGGAACAGACGGGAGAGGAAAGATCCATCAAAAGGTTTTTTTACATAAGCTATAAAACCACACAGAAGGCTACAGAAAAATGCCACGTTTTCCCATAATTTCATTCATCTCTAGGGTCCAAGACAGCCATAATCATGATCCTCCTGCCTTAGCCTCCTCAGTGCCCAGGGTTACAGGCCTGTGGCTCAAGTCTCAGCTCTACAATATTCTTTTTGTTGTTGTTGTTGTTGTTGTTGTTGGGTTTTTTTGTTTTGTTTTTTTTTGTTGTTTTTTGGTTTTTTGGTTTTTTTCATGACAGGGTTTCTCTGTATAGCCCTGGCTGTCCTGGAACTCACTCTGTAGACCAGGCTGGCCTCGAACTCAGAAATCCGCCTGCCTCTGTCTCCCAAGTGCTGGGATTAAAGGCGTGTGCCACCACTGCCCAGCTTCTACAATATTCTTTCAGGGGTTGAGAGTGATTTCCAACCAGCCATCTTCCTGGGTGACTGTTACCTAGTGTCTTTGGGCCACAGTTTTCCCATCTCTTTGAAGGGATTAGGATTAGAACATCCCCTCAAGGGGCTGCTATGGGGTCCATGAGATAGCAAACACAAAGTGCCTAGAGATGCCTCACAGCCTCTTACCTTTGCTTCCTACCTGATTCCCGGGCTTTTAAGCTTGGAACCAGTCACCTTGACCTTTCCTTGGCAGGACTTCAGAGCCAAAATGCGTGGAATTTATGGGCAAAGCGAAGCTTGGCCGCTCACAAACACCAACCCCACTCCATCTGTCCCCTGGCCTCTGGCTAGCCAGGTGAGCGTTTACCTACCACCTTAGATAATCCAGGGACAAAGGGAAGAAACCAGGGAAGTGGATGGATGGCTGACAACCGCAGTAGTGGTGGCACTGCTTGGGGGACTGCCATGTCCACCCGCATGTGTTCACTACCTCAGAGGCATGCTGAGGAGAGTGGACTGGAGTGGGGGTGTGGTGGGCGTGGGAGCTCGGGCACCACGACAGGTCTGACTTCATTTCATCTGGGCCACAGGCAGATTCAGAACTTCTCAGATGTTAGGAATAAGGCATGCGCACCAAATGTCACCTGTCAGCTCAGGAAAGGCTTGCGCTCATCAGCCTTAGGCCAACGTCAGGGAAACTGGCAGTGCCTTCGAGTAAGATGTGGCCAGGGCAGGCATGGCCCCAGAGTCACAATGAGGGAAAGCAATGACTGTGAAGAGAGGTGGCCATTATGAGGGGAGGTGACTAGTGCAGGGGTCTGTCACTGAGCTTCATGAGGGTCTTTTCTAAGCACAGTGAAGGATCTGGGCTCTCTCCATACTCCTTTCCCTGCTTGGTAGCCCCACTCTCTCCTGGCCTCCTGCCTGGCAGCTCATGGCTGTAGTCACACTTTAGAGCGGTATAGAAGAACTACCTCTCCAACTCATGGTCACTCCTGGTTTGGATATTGTGGTTGTGACTTTTTTTTTAATTTCTGCCATTTAGAGTATTCAGAGTACCATGGCACGCCCGGGGAAGGAGGCTGGAGATGAAGAGGAGAGTGAGGCTGACTCCGTGGAAGAGATCCCCCTGGAGGACCTCAAAGGACAGCAGCAAGGACACCGAGGCTAGGAAGAGGATCCCGGTGGCAGGTGGAAGGCCTAGGCTGGCCTGCCTGGACCTTGGTGCATTCTTTTTGTGTTCTCGGGTCAGGGATCCCTGGGGCCTCGCTTTCTCTATTGGCACAGTAGGCTGCTCTGCAGACCCAGATTCCTGGTGTCAGTAAAAGATACATGAATCTCAACTGAATCCATGCTTTATCTGTTTTCTGATTTCATCTGGGGGACAGGAGCGGACATACTTGTGTTAATGCTAATAAAACGGTGGATTAGTGTCTGAGGTCTTCCTGGCCCAGTACTGCCAACTGGTACGCTAAAGCTGCAGAAGCATAGCCCTTCCAGCCTAGAAGCCATAGGCTACATCAGGTGTTAGAGGGCAAGCCACAGCTATGTCAGGTGTTGGAGGTCCTAAGGCTGGGAAGGAGGGGCCGTGCAGATCTTGTCCAGCCTCTGGCAGGTGCAGTCGCACTCAGCTCCAATTCCTGTGGCCATGATGCCTGGTGTCTGCTTTTGATTTTACATGATGTTCTCCTGTGTGCACGAAGATCTGTGCCCAAATGCCCCTCTGGAAGATCAGAGTCTCTACAGGGACTGCCTCCCAAGTCCTCTGCTAAGACTGTCTACAGGCTTTTCAACCCAGGGCTTAATTCTTTGGTGCATGAAATTGGCAGATGTGTACTGAACTCAGTCATAACACAGACATGTCATGATATGTGTGTGTGTGTGTGTGTGTGTGTGTGTGTGTGTGTGTGTATACACGTTGGCTATGGGGCCATGGACACACAGAGATCCAACATGGGGATAAACAAAGGATAGATGGGGGCCATCAGGAGCATATGTGGAATGAGCCCTTGGCTCACTTTTAGAGTATCTGGAGGATCTGCTCCCTAAGAAGTATGAGGGCTTCGTGAGCATGTCAGGGCCCTAGACTTGAGGAGATGTCTCTGTCCTTTGCAACTTTGTTCCACAGACAATTTGGGTGAGCCATCAGGCTTGGTCACCACCTAGGCATCAAGGTGCCTCCTGATTCTGCCTCCTCTCTGAGCCAAAACACTCCCCTCTCCTACCTGGGGAGTAACAGGTGTCAGACACCAGTTCTGGCCCCACATGACAGGTGGTGATCAGGTCCAGGGAGGCCTACATGTCCAAGTAGCAGGCCACAGTCTGTCCTCAGGAAAACTCTAATCTAGCCTCCGGTCTGTCTAGTCAGGCAAGTCAGAGTTGGGTGGGGGTATCTATTTCTGTAAGGCCAGTGATGTGACTATGTATTCTGTGAAGTCCTCACGGATATGTGAAAATAAGTTAACCTGACTTCTTTTTAAAAGATAATTTATTTCAATTTCTACCTCCTGACAAGACAAAGTACTATATCTATGAATATATACACTTTTTTTTTTCTTCACAGGAAACAGCACTGCCTGAGATCTTCGACCTCACACCTTTCTCAACCTTAATTTTAGAACATGACCTGGCAGGACACAAAGTTGTGTAACTAACACACAAAACACAGCATCACTGGGAGCTGCTGGCAAGAAATAGATGTGGAACCCCGAGAAAGAACAGACTACAGGTAGAATCTCTACAGAAAGCTGCATTAAAAACTGGGCACAGCCGAGGCAGCCCATGGTCCAAGTCCTCACACAGTCACCATGGGGATACATGCTGTCTGAGCCTCTAGTATCTCCTAGCAGTCAAATGTCCAACTCACCCCTCCAAAGGGATCCTTATCCTGAATGAAGTGACAACCCAAGGCCACAGACCAGGGTTCTTCTCCCCAGCTGACCCTAAACCAAGCACTTCTTGCAAGGGTAGCTGTAAGCCCACCTTCTTTCCCAGGCAGGGTCTCTTTCCTTCTTCCCATTAACATATCCATCATCTAGGAGGAAGGATGGAATAGGGCCAGCCTTAGCTCAGGGTCAAAGCCAAGGCAATCCATGGGAAAGGGTCCTTTCTAGATAAAGTGCAAAGTCTCTGGAGTTATAGTTCAGGGGAGTCACTGCCTGTCAGAGCCTGGAGTCTGCAGTGTGGCTGGTCCCCCAAATCACCAACTTCCAGCGGAGGTCCATGAACATAGGCATCCACTTACAGCTTCTCAAGCTAAACAAACCCGAGGCTGTGGCTGAGGCTGGATCTGCATGAGTGAGGCAAGCTCAGCCTTTAGCGAGGGCTCTGCAGCTGGCTTGGAAGGTGGGAGGAGTGGAGGCAGAAGCTTGGAGCCAGGGCTTCTCTGCTGAGAAGGGTCCCGTCATTTCCCTGAGGCTGTGAGGCCAGCGCCCCCTCCTAGAGTCCCTTCCTATTGCCTTCCTCTAGTTATCAAGTCTCCTGGCTGTCTGAATGTGGTCTGGGAACTGGAATAAAGCTGCTCTAGCTCAGCAGACCCAGACCTTCCCTCCCTAACAGAAAAACCAACTGCTCAGTGTGACCCAGGAAGGTCAAGGTTGGGTATGGCTTGTGGCCTGGGACTGCTAATGTCACCACAATTAGACCTCAGCTTTCCACATACTTCCCCTCACAGAAGCCTGGATCCCTCACACTAGCAACCTAGAGTGGCAAGTTTCTAAAGTAGGGCACTGTTCCTGAGGTCTCCTGTGTCCCTAAGCTGCATGAACAGGGATAGACCACCCACTGCTTCCTCTTAGATGAGGAGGGATAAGGCAGGCTGTGAATCCCACTTCTGCTCAGGACAAGTCTCAAGCTGGGGTACTGGCTCTAAGGCCACCTTGCATTTCTTAGGACCATATTTGATTGGTTGTTTTGTTTTTTGTTTTTGTTTTGAATTGAGACCAGGTTTCACTGGGCCCAGGCTGGCTTGGAACCCCCTATGTAGATGAGGATGACCCTCCTTCTTGTGCAGATGAAGCTTGAAAACTAGCCTTGATCCTGGACCTCTTGAGAGGCTGAGCTCCTCAGTCTCTTTGTGTCTTGGACAAGAGGAAAATCACTGTCTGGCAGGTTGAACAATGCAGCTCTCTCAGTATTCTACAACGTGGCTCTGCCTATGGCTAGACACTCAGCAGAGGTAGCCTACACAGCAGAGTAGCGACCCACCACTGGCCTGTTTTCAGAATGGGCCTTTTTTTTTTTTTCCTGTGAGGGTAATCACTATAATGTGCTTGACACTGATTCCTACAGCCTTGAAGGTTACAACCTAAGAAGGTCTGAATGTGTGCTAATGTGCCCGCATAGATCTGGGCCACTACCAGCCAAGACTGGAGATGCTGCTTGGAATTATCCAGGTAATTTGAACTGTCTGTGGTTCACGAGCTCAGCAGGGCAGCCAAGGAGTGCTTGCCAGCGAGCCCAGTTCATGCTTGCTTGGTGGGCCCTAGGAGAGAACTGTGACAGGAAGAGAGGGTACCTCAAGGGTGGATTAGTGACCTCCCAGAGACATTGGCCAGAGGCCCCCAGACATGAAATGCTCACTAAACCTAACTATGAACAGAGGACATCTGCAGGCGATGATGGGACCACCTCCAGGCACCTGCAAGCTTTGCTCTCATCAAGTGCTGCCCTGTCCCCAGAGGGTTACCACGTCTTTAGCAGTGCATATGGGTTTAATGTGGGTCGAAATTGTCTGACTCTGTGGAGCTGGATCTGTAACAATAAGGAACAAGAGACAGACCAGGGAGAGCCATCCTTCCTTCCTCAAGTGACTATTTCAAAAGGTCGGTAGGAACAGTCTCAAAGTCACTTCTAAAGTCCATGTTGGAACCATTGGCACTCTTCCCCTTAAGGCAGTTTATGGCTGCATGAGGGCAAGGCAGAGGTCAGACCACAGATGCTGCTGTACAAGGACGGTGCATCTCATAGCACCTTGGAGTCATGTCCTATTACACCTGAACTCATGCCAATGCAGGACTGGGAAGAGGAAGGAGAGGCTCCCATGCTTGCACAGCTGAAGAAGGCTCTAGAAAGGACAGCAGGATTTAGCAAGGACAATCTCACTTTATGTCACTTCCCTAAAACACAGAGTGGAGACAGGCATGGCTATAGGATCCTAATGCTGGGTCAGGTGTACTAGTTGGCACATACTATGTCATAAGGGACTGATCTGCCTGTCAGCATTAGCTTGACTAGCTCAGGGACTGACGTACTGCCTCAGTGACCCGCAACATCCAGGAAACGTACATTCCACAGCTCGGCCTATCCTGCTCTTCTTTGGACATCCTAGGGAGTCTCTTCCCGCAGGAAAGGCTCGCCCACACCAGCTGAGTTCACAACTGTCAGTAGAGAGCCACTGCACTTGCAGGCAGACCGTGACTAAATGTGACTGAAGGCTGAGGGACAGAGGAGAATGAGGTGATGCAGGGTGACAGGAGAGCCTGCAGGCCTAGTTCAAGGTCAGTGACCAGAACGGCTGGCACAGAAGGGACCGAGGCCACTGGAGTGGATAGGGACAGCAGCTCTGGAGCCAGCATGCTGGATGCCGAGGGTCAGTCCTGGTACAAGGATGCAGAGGAGGCAGATCGCCGTGGGTCTTTCAGAAGGAGAGGACTGTGGACTGGAGCTACCAGGCAACCTTGCTTCCCTGTGGTCTCCTCCCTCAGCCAGATCCATTCTGTGTGCTCCCGTTGAACCATTGCTCTTAGCAAGGGTGTCCTCCCAGAGCTGCCAAAGAGAACATTCCCCCACACTTCTTGCATCCCACGACATATGTTGCTGCTGCCTGGGAGCTGAAGGACTCTCTCTGCTATTGAGGAAGAGACTGTGTTGAGTGGGCAGTTGAGGCTCTGTTGACGGAGCTCTTGAGTCTGAGGCATGGTTGTGGCTGGCAGAATGCTCCCACCACCTAGGAAAGTGGCAACCCTTGAGTTCTCCTGCGGTTCCTGTCCCATGAGGAGGTGAAGAAGAGCAGACAACCGAGACCTTTCAGGATGGCTCCATGGTCCTTCTATACAGTGTATGCTGACAAGAAGTCCTGTGGCAGGGAGTGGCAGGCTGGCACCCACAGCACTGATTCTGTCCTCACCTTGCAGCTGTGTGGATATCTCCCTGCACCTCTGAGCCCACGTGTCCCTGGCTCTCAGCAGGAACTCTGGGGACCATCCCTCATGGCCTCTTCTTCCACCCTCCATTTCATCTCATAAGCCTGGCACTCAAGGATGGGGTGGGGGGGGTAGTAGATGGTCCCTCACATTTAGCTGTGTAACTCAGGGGACACCTTATACATAGAGGGAGAGCAGACGCAGGCAGGGGAGACAGGCTTCTGGAGTCTTTTAACTGCTAGTTCTAGGGCAGCAAGGAGTGGCTCTGGGTGCTGCTGGTGTCATGCAGGGTCATCACTGGGGTGACAGCTCCTGGAAGAAGAGCGTGTGCCGATCTCCTACTCTGTGGCCATTTGCTCAATGTGGTCACTTAGCAGCTTGTATTGCTCTGGAAAAGAGAACAGGATTATTCCAGAGGAGATGGCATTCAGGAATGACCTGGCTCAGTCCGTACGCCGGTCAGAGATGAGGCTGCTGGCCATGTCACCGGCAACACTGTGTGCCTCCAGGAACACACAGGTGGAAGTGGGCATTTGTTCTTGGGAACAGGGGTTTTAAAGGAATGGTGTCATGTGTGGAGTGTGGCCCCAGGCAGCCAACAGAAGGCACGCTGAGCTCTGATGGCTGCCTAGAGAGGGATGAGATACTGAGGCTGCCCGACGGCCACAAATGTCTTCATGCTCACACAGCCTCTCTTCCTGGCTAGGGAGAGAGGCAGGAGCGAGTTACTGGGTCATCAGAACATAGGTCTAGGTGTTAGGCCTCGGCCTAGGAGAAGCAGCGGTAGCAAACCGGGCTGTAGTGCTGGAGTGGCAGCACAGAGGCTAGAGGCTCTCGGGTGAGACAGAGGACGACTCTGGGAAAACTCAGAATTCCCCACTGTCTGCCATAATGCCCTGACAGTGTGGGGCAAAACAAGTAGCACTCTAGAAATTAGCAACTATGGCCAGGGTTTTGCTCTGCACAAGTGACAGAGACTGCCAGGGCTATGTTCATCTCTGACCTGGCTGTGTTACATGCCACCCACCACCCCTTAGCAGAAACAACTTCCAGTTGCCCAGCCAGAGTTCCATGGATTTTAGGAAAGGAGGCAAGCCAGGGAGACAGCTGTCTGTGACAGCTGCCCTCCTCTGACAGGGTGGGAAGCCCTAGTATAGAGGGCTTGCTCTGGCTCCCATCTCCCCATGGTACCCCAGCACAGCTCACCCTCATCCAGATTGCCGATCACAGCCTGCTTCTTCAGGAAGTCGCTGCATAGCTTCTTGTTCAAGCCAAAGGCCAGCATGTTGTGGGTGAACGTGCTAGAGGAAAACCACCAGTGACCATTACCCTCCTGCCAGCCCAGAAGAGAGAGCCAAGATACTAGGCTCTAACACAGGGGGATGGCTGGGACCTGGGGCAGTATCAGGTAAACATGTCACCCATACTGGATTTTGCACCCCAGGATCAAGAGGCAGACTGGGCACCCAGTCCTGTGCTCCTAAGAAGTTAGACCCACTACACCGCCCCCTGTCCCAGCAGGTGGCCCAGGCTGGCTTCACAGCTTGGCTCTCACCCCAGCTGCCCGAAGGTGATGTTCTCATTGAAGCGCAGGCTGTCATCCCGTTCTTCCTGGGTCATGTGGCACCATTTCTCCCTGTGGGCACAGGAAGGACAGGATGGGCTTCAGAGTGGCCTGGGATCCTCCCTCCCTGCTCTGTGGAGCTGATTGTCTGCTCTGCCTCTTGGACACAAAGAGATCTGCCTCGGCAGGAAATTTCCACCAGAGCCTGCCACTTGCTTGGGGATCCCCAAACACCTTTAGGCATTTACTTCCTGCCTAAACAAAACTAACAACATCCTATTGTCTTGGAGACCTGGGAGGGCCTTCGCAACTCACAGCCTTTCCAAGGACTTGGTCCACTCAATGGGAAACTCCAAGGGGCTAGGACCTTGCCTGGTGTCCTGGGACCAGATGCACAAGGCAGCATCTACAGGAGACCTAAGAATGGGGAGCCTGACAATATGACAGCCACTGTGTCCCTTCCATACAGACTCTGCCTGCCTCATAACATGGCTGTTTCCTGCCCCACATACCATGGAGGAGACACTCCATACTTTTCCTATAGGCCTCCTGGCACTGGCCTGTGACCACGTGGGCATGATGAAGCCAGCCCAAACTCTAGAGCCCAATGGGGTAGCGGAGTGCTGGACAATCTCTAAGAACTCTTTCTGTTCTCTGCACTGAGGTGACATGGGATGAGCACTTGGGTAATGTTGGGGATGTTCTTTGGAGCA
>JADRCD010205960.1:0-30904 GCA_019843815.1 Montemys delectorum | reverse complement strand
GTAGAGGGAAGGCCCAGGACAGGAAGGTGTCTATGCTAACACCTCTGCCACTACCTCACAAAGGCCATCATGTCACATAGCACCCTGGCCTTTCCACTTCCTGGTAAGGCTCCTGGAGCGGCCCCCTCCTCTGAGGGTCTAAACGCTCCCTGTGTCTGTGCTCACTGCCCATGTGAAGTCAGACCCTGGTGCTCAGAGGCAGACACACAGCTTCAGAGAGGAAGGGGAGCTTACTGTGGCCCGCTTCCTCCAAAGAAAAGTCTCAGGATGGATGACTCTAACTAAAGTAAGGCTGAGAGAAGATTAAAGCACAGGGAGAGAAGACATGGAGGAAGGAGAGTCAGTCGTGGAGAAGCAGAAGGAAGGGAGAGAACAAAGCAAAGGGACAAAAGCCCAGGCCGGGCTCCTCCTGGCCCAGGCCACTGACTACCACAGCTCAGCAGGATGGAGCTCACCTGCAGCCTCTGCAAGCTCAGGCAGCACATCTATAAAGATCCCAGCATACACTGGAGGGACAGTGCAGCCTTCCAACCCTTGCTGTGAGGCTGTTTAGGTACAAACAACCGTGTACCACCTGCCATGCACACATGTGCACAGTACAGTACTCTCGGAGTGTGGCATACCGGCCCTGATCCTGCATGCCTGACTCCATGAGGAAGTGACTGACTCTCCTTGCTGTGGGAAGGACTAAAACTAAGGTGCCACCTGACTTCTGACAAGAGAGTGGAAGGTCATGAGAACTTGGCCTGGCTGGTACCTGCTGTCGAGTTGCTTCCTGGGAGCTGAGTTCAGGCCTCATCAATGTCCTACACATGGAACCTTAATCACAAATCTACACTTGTGTGTGTGAAGGTGCGTGTGTGTGTCCATCACTTGATAGAAACCTCTGGGACTGGGTGATGGAAGGGCATCTGCAGTTAGCAGAGGTCACTGAAAAAGATGGCTGCTGGTTGGGCGGTGGTGGCGCACGCCTTTGATCCGGAGGCAGAGGCAGGTGGATTTCTGAGTTCGAGGCCAGCCTGGTCTACATAGTGAGTTCCAGGACAGCCGGGACTACAGAGAAACCCTGTCTCGAAAAACCACAAAAAAAAAAAAAAAAGAAAAAAAAAAGAAAAAGATGACTGCTAGAGCCTGGGGGGGGGCTCCAGTGAGGAGGCTTGTGAGGCCCAGGCATCTGGCAGTGTCTTCAGCTGGGTTCAGAACAAGTCACTGGACCAGGAGCATGAGCCTGCTCAGTTGTCTGGGGAGGCTATGATGGCACCTGTCTTTGAGCCTCAGCTGTTCCTAGGAAGATGATTTGTCTTAGGGTTCTCTGAGAGATGGTGGGGGCCTGCTACCGTGAAGGGATGTCAGGCCTGAATGCGCCTCACAGCTACTGTAAAGCCACAGCAGCAAGGTTCATCAGAGTAGCACAGCTGTGAACCAAGAAACGTGATGTGCACCCGGGCTCCAAGGAAACCTACCTGGGGTCGAAACTCTTTATGAGTGGGTGTGGCTTTTATTCTAAATATGTGTCGCAGGGGCTTCTGGGAAACATGAGTCAGACCCCATGTAGGCTCAAAGGCAGCCCATCTTTGCATAAAAGGACCCACCACCCAGCTCTTCTGGTCACCCAGCGGCTGAAGAAGAGGGGGTAGCTGTCCTTCCCTGTGACCGTAGATCAGGTGACACTCCCTTCCAGTGAGAGTGGGAGGGACTGCACAGAAGCTTCTCCACTCTGCCCCTTCACTCGCACACAAGTGGAATTCCTGTGCCTGACCCAGGTGGCGAAGGGCCCACGGACAGTGCCCTGCTGCCTCTTGGGATAGCTCACAGTGTCCTGGTTTCTACCTCAGAGTGCTATGGTCCTGGAAAGCTTTCTCTGTCTTGGGCCATGCCCCGTCACCAGCCTACCTAGCATAGGCCATGCCTCCCCAGAGGTACCCTCCCCTCCTGGCAGAGGCCTTGGAAGAAACCCAGAGCTGTAAATGGAGCAAAGTCACGTGGACACACACCTCTTCTCCTCCTGCTCTCCAGCATCCCCTCTGGAGCGGCAGCAGAAACAGGTAAACAAAGGCACATGTCAAAGTCATGCAAGATATGTGGATGGAAAAGAACAAGCAGAGAGGATTATTCTAGGTGGGAGCAGAGAGGACAGAGAGAGACAGGGAACCCAGAACAGATGGATCCCTAGGAGCTGGGAGAGCTCAGCAAGAAGCCGATGGCATGCCTGGAGGCCGCCCAGCCTCCAGACAGAGTAGAATTCTCCCCAGGGTCTTCTGGAAGTCTAGGGCCTTGCCCACCCCATGCTCCCTCTGCTTCCCCAGGAAACAGTCCCATCAGACAACCATGGGACTCGAGGCAAGCCAGCTCATTCCCATTGGCCTCAGCTGCTCCTCTGACGAAGGGTTCTACCTCAAATAATCACTTGCTAGCAGAGAAACCTTGGCCAGATGATGCTCTGCTCATCTGCTCCCTCCCAAGCACAGCAAAAGGCCCAGGGCCTCCCTAGTGACAGTCGACTGAAGCTCTGAAATCCTGGCTACAAAGTCCCACATTTGGTGGTCCAGTAGGGTCGGCCTGGCCTCCACAGGGACCGCTGCCTTGTAGCTGACTGAGTGGGTAGCAACTTGTACCCGTTCCACACAAAGATGGCCTCTGTGTTACTGGGGACACGCCCGCCCTCCCTGCTTCCCATGCTTTCTAAACAGGGTCCCCCCCGGGTGTGTGAGGTGCAGGACTATCTTGGGCACAGCTAGGAAGGTCTGCTTAGGCTCAGCAATGGGCCCAGAGGGCAGCTGCACTGCCAGGCCTGGTTCTAACAGTGAACAGAAGGGTGGAGTGGAGGCCAGTGGTCTCCCTTGGGCAGAGGTAGCATTTTAAGGAGGATCAGGCCATATCATGCCAGAGCCCCAGAACAGGAAGCACCATGCAAGCTGAGCACCCCACCCCCAAAGCTGTGAGCACTGACCCCTCAGGCAGCTTGCAGAGCTCTGGGACACATGGGTGGAAGAAACCATCAACAGCAGCCATTTTGTGCTGGCTCCCAAGGACTACTTGGGAGACCGAGCCAAGACTTGGTCCTCTCCCCCAAGGTTGGAGGGGACACTCTTGGCTCCTACCTGGTGGTGGGGGATCGCTTCCGCCTCTCACAGTGGACAGCATCAAAAAAGGCTGCATTCCAGAACCTCAGTGTGTGCCTGCGGGATGAGACATGGTAAAGATCCACCAGGTCCTTTCTTCCCTTCACACCAAAAGCAACAGCTTCTCGTCTTGTGAGTGTCTGGGAAGCCTGAGACATGAATAAAGTGTTATCCCGGGGACCTGGCAGGGGATGGAAGAGTTGAAAAGGCCTGTGGGAAGACGGAGTAGGCCGACCGGCTCAGTTGCTCAGGCAGGTGGACTGAGGGGGTAGAGTGCGGGTTCCAAGAGAAAGTGGACAACTAAACCCCTGCTCTGCTCAGCAGGATCTCCTCAACAACATAGGGAGCCAGCAGCCACACACCACGGCAGTCATAGGAACATGGAACCAGTAACAGTTCTTCCTGTAGAAGATCAGGGGTCTCCTATGGTCTACATCTGCATAGGAAGGTTCCACGTGGCAGCTTTGACGCCACTGTATAGCATGTGGGAGAATAGAGACCATGTGGCTCAGTGTCCACGAGAGTGGCTTCAGGCCCTTTGTTACACCAGCTCCAGGAACCTGAGGACTCAGCACAGTCACTGAGGTAACACAGAACCAGTGAGCCCCTCCCTTCTCTGCTGCACAACATCTCCAGTTCACTTAGGTCCAGTCTCCACCTAGCCCTCTGCCCTGGGGGTGCCCATGGCATTTCTCAGCCACACATCCCTACTGGACTGTGCCCTTTGAGGGAGGGGCCGTGACGATGTTGAGGAAGGGGCATTCTGTTCCACGCTAGAGTTGCTCCTCACTGGTGAATGAAAGTAAGATGGGAGGTTGGCAGGGCTCCTAACTGCTGCTGTCTTGGTCTGTTTTGTGCTAATACCTGCTGATGATATATAAAGATATTTATTTGACTTAAGATTTATGGCTAGAGGGTCTCAACAGCCTTGTACTGGTTCTGGTAAAGCTCGCCGACTGCATCCCAAGATGGCAGAGGAAAAGCCAAGTGCACAGGGTGGCCCTGCTTCACAACTCATTCTGAAGAACTGACTTGAAAGCGTGGTAATGACCTGAACTCTTTCCTGATGGTGCCTGGCAGACTCTTGCAGTAGACTCCACTCCTGCAGCTCCCCCCATCCTAAACTCACCATACCAGAGAGCCAGCAGATAAGCCTTTGGGGGGACACATTCAAAGCACAGCCCACTTCTCACTTCAGCCTTCAGTGTGTGTGTGTGTGTGTGTGTGTATACGTACATGCACAAAAGCATTAAGATATCATTTATATATATAGACATGGAACTGCAGACACCCCTGCAGAATTAAATAAGGTGTGTAGGAGACTAGAGAGACATCTCAGTAGCCAAGAGCACTTACTACTCTTTCTGAGGACCTGACTGCTGATTCTCAGCATCCACACGGTAGCCCCAAATCATCTGTAATGTAACCCCCCAGGTCTAGGGGATCCAATGCTCATGTCTGGCCTCCAAGGGCACCAAGCCCACATATGGTGCACAGACATACATACAAGCAAAATATTCCATGTACTCATAATAATAATTTAGAAAATTGAATAAAGAAATAAATACGGATTGCGATTCAGTGATTTTTTTTTTAAGTATAATTAATTGGTTGTGCAGCTCCCCTCACTGTCTAAGCCCAGAGCAGTTCCGCAGCCCCAGAAGGAGCCAATCAGCCACAACTGCGGCTTATCAACTGCAGCACAAATAGGATCAGATGACTCATGCTCTTCTGCGTCTGTCTTCTCTTACCAGTACAACGTCTTGTGGGCCACTGTGTAGCGATCTGTGTGCAGGCTTACTCCACAGTTCATAATGTGGAGAGACTACATCCTGCTTATTCTAGAGCCAGCTGGCCTTGTCCATTTGGGACTGTTCTGACCAGCATGCTATGAGCTCCATACTGACTTCCATGTGGGTACATGCATGGACCCACAATGGAATAGCTGCTCACATGGCTACTCTATTAGTCCCCAGGGAGCTGCCAGGCATTTCCACAATGGTCCCCATGGAAAGTCAGGTTCTTCACACCCCTATGAACACTTGCTGGCATCTATCATCTCACTGTGACTACCCTGGGGGTGAGGATGGCTACTGTCCTTGCTGGGGACACAGGCAGCTGAGGAGCTGGGCAGCTGCTGTGCCAGGATGGACGGGCAGAGTGTCCATGAGCCTTACCAGATGGGCTGCTGCCTCAGGTGCGTGTACAGGTAGACCTTCTCCCCCTTCTGCTCGTCCTCGGGGCTGATCACGGTCACTGCAGGAGTAAGGAGATCTGAGGGCAGCCTGGGCTGGGCTTCCCATGGGCAGATCCTACAGACCTTCAGCAGGTTCTGCTTCTCCACAAAGTCATCAAGTCACACTGTCCAAATCCCACAAGTTTTCTGCCAGCCTTAGTTTAGGGCTTCTTCCCTGTGGGACCCTTGAAATGGCACCCTCCCTCTAAATCTGGTTTAACTCTCCTGGGGTTAAGGATTTAGTATTGGCATAGTCTGCTTAGAAAGGCAGCAAAGCTCTTTCATTTGCAACTTGCTTGCTCCTGTTGTTGGCTAATGGTGAGCCAGTTTAAGACTCCTGGATGGTATGTCTTGGTTACAAGGGTTACTTTTCTGGCATCCCTCCATCCCAGGCATCAACCTCCAGGTTCCATCTTGCCACAGGCCCTATCTCCCTAAGGCCCCCACCCCTAGGCAGCCCAGAGAGCTGTGTTCTTACCAGTCTTCATCTGTCTGTCCTTAGGTTTGTTCTCATCTTCCCTGGAGGGAGAGAGACCACAGCAGTGAAAAGGAGCCCAAGCCACATACATGCAGATGCTGCCCCATTCTCTGTGCAACTCCTCTGAAGAGAGGTTGGAGGTCAGTGACAGAGTGGCAATTGGTGGGTCTGGGGACTGAGGCCTGTGGTGCTGAGAATGCATGGTACTATTTTCTGTGGGCCTACTGCGTGGACATGGAGGGACAGGTGGTGTACTCTGGCTATAACCAAGCCTCAAGTGGTGCAGGGCTGGATGGTTGCTCTTGTACTGTTGTGCCCTCTCTTCAAGGGGTCTCAGCTTCAGCACCCCTGTGATCAATGCACCCATTTCAAGAGCTCTCTGGGGCCCAGTCTGGTGGCTCATGACTTTAATCCCAGCACTCAGGAGCTCAAGGCCAGCCTGGTCTACAGAGAAAACTCTATCTAGCACAGCTCAAGCCACATAGAGACCTTGTCTCGAACAAAACAACAACAATCCTCTGTCTGCCAGAGCAGCCTCTCCTGGAGGAACCGGCACCCAAGGCCTTCCTGGTCTTGCTCACATTAACTTGCCTGGCAGGGGCAGGAGGAAGGAGGGGCGGAGTGTTCAACTTCCTGTTGCCAAACAACAAAGTCATATGCTCCTGGCAGTCCAAGAAACATGGTTCCTGGACCCCAGGTATCATTGAGCAGACAGCATGTGGAAACCATGGGAAGCTCCAGGAGTGCAGAGTCCTGCTGGGCTGGCAGCTGTGACTCAAAATCAGCTGCAGGCAAGCCAAGGCCAGGCAAGCCACATGCTTCTCCCAAATCCATCTCAGTAAGTCCAGGCCTGTGCACACACTCACTCATGTTTCCTGACCAGTGGTCCTTTCAGCTTGGTCTCCAGCCCTCCGAAGAAGCCTTTCATGTTCTCCGTGTTCTTCAGCAGCCGCTCAGCAATGTCCTTCTTCTCTGCCAGCCAGCTGTTCGCTGACTTCAGGTAGGAGTCAATGCTGCCAGCTGGCTTCTCCCTGGGCTCTGTAGGGGGCAGGTGCGGCTTGCCTTGAAAGTGGGGAAGAGATGAACGAACGAGTAAGGAGCAGTCTGCAGCTCTGACAGGAGAGGGAGAGTGCCTGAAGGTTCCCAGGGGCTGCAGGACAGGAGGTGCTGCCCTCAGTCTCCTCAACAGGGTGGTCAGAAGCAGCTGGCTTAGCAAGCTCCCCAGACAAGGGAAGGCCGGGCCTCTCTGGGGTGTTCAGTAGGCATAGACTACACAGAGAAGTGGGCAAGGACACATGGAGGGGAGAGGTGGCCTGAAGGAGCTGGCATCTGGGAAGAAGATAAGAGAAGTCTACACTGAGAGCCACACAGCAGGTCTGAGAGACTGGCAACAGGAGAGAAGAGGCTGCCCTGGGTGGGGTACAGGGCAGAGACTCAGATCTGTCTTAAAGACATCTAGAATAGGCCTTTATCAGGTAAATATGGAAAAGAAGGAATGGGGAAAGATGGGTGGAGCATTCCAGAATTCCTTCCTTAGGGCACTGAGTGGAAATAACCCCACAAGGGTAACCCTGATGGACTCTGACTGGGTGAATAGGATAAAGCTTTCTATTTGACTTGATTGTAGCCATCAAGCAAACAGCCTGCCATGATCTATAGTAACCAAGCCATTTAGGGATGCTGGGAGCAGGAGACCTGGAGCACGTACAGAGGGAGGGGCTGCACCATAAGAGTGGTGTGGATGGGCTCTGAGGGACTACTCAATTAATTACCCATGTCCAGGCCTCCATAGGGAGGGCCCAGCACCCTCCTTGAAGGGTTGAACTGGCTGGCTGGAGGGCTCAGCACAAGACACCTGCACACTGGCCCTTTCAACACCATGAGCCAAAAGAGACTTCCGGGCTCTGTATCTTTGCTTAGTCATCCCCAGTCACCCTGGACTCTTCCCAGGATAGTCCAGGCTGTTCCCTGGGATAGCCAGCTCTGAATTGTGCTCTGCTGGAGTGGAAAGCTGAGACCTCCACATGTAGCACTCCTGCCTCCTGACATTTCCTTTGCATGCCATGCCCCAACCCCAAGTGCATCCCACATCTCCTCCCACACTGGGAGTCTCACGCCTGCTGTCCCCCTCCCCATATCAGTGCCTTCTCTCTGGAAGCCACACCTGCTGTTGATAAAGGAAGCTTCCCTTCATGCTGTGTTAGGATGGCTGCTCTGTGCAGGCTCACTCACCCAGATGGTAGTAGGTGAAGCACATGGTCATGAGGTTCTTGGCAGGCCCGAAGTCGTCCATCTGGTGGCATCTGGGATGGGAGCAAGATTGGCTGGCTAGAGCTCCACTGCCCAACTCCCAGAGATTCACCTAAATCTGCTTCCCAAGTGCTGGGATTAAAGGCCTGTGCCTTCATAGCCTGGCACCCCTGCAAGTTAATGAAGCCGGACCAAGTGCTTGGGAAACCAAGATGCTGCCACAGCAATGACTTGAACAGTGGTCAGGAGAGCTACTGCAGGTGCATGGCCTGGCTCTAGGTATGGTGGATATCTGTGGCCCCCAGTCTGCTCTCTTTTACATTAAGATCAAATCAAGGTCCAGGAAGCTCAGCCCAGTGCACCCTAGCAGGGGCAGGACTAGAAGTCACCTCAAGCCTTGGTCCCACACCACTGATGGAGACCATTTGGCCATTGCTCCTGTTTCTTGGGGCTCATCAGGAATGTTCAGTGCTGTCCCTCACAGGAGCCTCAGGTCTCCTGGAGGGCTGTATGGACATGAACCACTGGGTAATCCCAATCCCAAACTCAGACTGGTTGAGTGGGGTAAGAATATGTATAACTCCTAAGACCCCAGGCCATTGCTGTCCTTAATCACATTGCTTGTTGAAAACCAAAACAAACTAGTGCATGCAAGACAGTAGTATACTGAGTGCCATTCTTTCTCTGAAAAGGGACCATTTTAGTGTCCTGCAGCATGCTAAAGATTACAGCCAAATATTAATGGGATATTCACACAGCCATTCAACTCAGCAAACAAAGGAGAAAGAGGTTTTAATAAGAGGAAATTCTACAAGTCCAGTTACAGACACTGTACTGTGAATGAAGAGGGTAAACAGAATGACCTCATCTCCCATCAGGGCAGGAGGGAGCCCACTACTCTGCTCCTGGAAGATGCTGGCCAAGGATTCTAGCCCTGAGTGGGTGACAGCTCTTTTGGCCATTACTCACAGGTGGCTTGTCAGGGATGGGAAAGGTGGAAGGGACAGCTGCAGGAGGCTGTAGAGAGGCCATTACTCACTCAAACAGCACCACTGCGAAGGACTGCACCAGGCGGTAGAAGGTTGGCTCAGACACACATTTGGACTTGCAGCGCTGTGCAGAAAGAACCAGGCTCATCAGCATCAGCGGGACTCATCATTCTGCATGTCTCCATGCACTTGGAGGGGCCAAATGGCCACCTCCGGTCGATCAGCACTCTGGGCAGGACATGGGCGCTCCCAGGCCCCTCTGCATTGGAGCCCAGAGGTATTCTGTGTCCTCCAAACAGGATTTCATAAAGAAACTTCACATCCAGCTCCCCCATGGGGAAAAGTATGGAGAGACAGAACCTCAAATGACAACATTGGCTATTCCTGGGTTTGTTGATCATTTTTTCCCTGCACTTTCTAATTTCTTTATGAAGAATACATATAGAATCCCTACAGTAGAAACATGCAAGATATGATTCTTTTCCCAGCTTTCTCTATACATTTGGTTTTGCCTGGTTTTCACAATTCTGACTATGTTATCTTTTGCAAAATTTGTATGCTAGAGGTTATTTAATAAACATGCAGGGACACAGCCTGCATGCTTGTCTCTGGAAAAGAATTTTTTTCAGGGGGGGGGGGTGTCTTGTCACAGTCCCTACTCCTTTCAAAGTAGAGCTTCCAGTCAGGGGAAGATCTTTATATCCTGCCCCAGCTGTCTTTGACCTCTTTCTTCTGACTTGCACCCTCCACTTTCTTCACCACAGTGGCATTGACCAGGTTATTGGTCAACTGACCAGGTTGTTGGGCGTTGCCGCCCCCTCCCCTCCCACCCACCCCCTATCCCATGCCCCTCCTCCCCACCTTGCATTTACCTGTGCGCTCACAAAGCGTGCAAACCACTCCCGGCCTTTCCCATCTTCTCCGCTGCAGTACTCCCCAAACTTGGCTTTCTCTTCCTGGTCCAAGTCTTCCCTGGAGAAAGGGCAGAACAAAAACAAGGATCTAGTTCCTAGAACAAAAACTCCAGGAGGGGATGGGGCTGGGGAGGGAGAGAAGGATAGTGGGGTGCTGTTCCCAACTCTCAGCACCTTCCAGGGAACAGTGTCTTGTATTTATTTCTGAAACCAGGACTTCAAGGTCCAGATATAGCTCGAGCATCGAATGGGACCTGTCTAGTGGGAATTCCATCCACAACTCTGCTAGCAGGCCTCCTGCTCAGGTAATCTGAGCCCTAATGAGGGCACAGGCCCTAAAAGCCCTTACTTCTCGGTGAACAGCCAAACATTTCCCTCAAATTTAGAGATGACAATGAGGTAGAAAGCGTGAGATTGGCCAGCTCATATAATTTGTACTTAAGGATTTGTCACTAGACAATAATAATATTATTACATATAAAATACTATATAAATATTAACATGTTCATTGATATATTATACATTAAATATAGCATATTATATGTATTACAATATAAAACAATGTCTAAAATATTATAAATATGAAAAATACAATATAATATGAAATTTTCATATAAAATATGAAAATATAATAATATATTTACATATATTTCTTTGTCTCAAATTTATGACCAATGTGACCTTGTGGCCAATGGTGACCTTGACCTCTTCAACCTCCTGCCTCCACCTCCCAAGTGCTGGGATTACAATTCTATGCCACCATGCTTGGTTTCTGTACTGCTCAGGATTAAATGTACATTGGGCTCATGCACACTGGGCAAGCACTTTGAGCCTACAGCCAGAGCCCAATAGGTCAACATTCCTATTGCTTTCAATGAAAGTGGACAATCACATCCACTGTAAACCAGGTTCATTGAGACTATAGCCATGGGCAGATTGTCCCCATAAGAATGGGCTTGATAGAATCCAGGCACACACCCAGAGGAGCTATGGTGCTTGAAGCTCTGTATTTCTACCAGCTCAGGAGATGCTAACTGGTCCATAATGCATCTAAGTTCTGGTGAGCTGCTGTAGCTGCTAACAGATCAGTGATGAGACCTTGGACTCTGTGAGTCTGGGCTGCCACCTACCTCCCTGTCCCAGATGAGGTATCACTTAACAGTGACATGGACAGGCAGAGCTACAGAGCCCACTCAGAGATCCCCTGCTCAGGCTCTATTCTAACCCTAGGCATCTGCTTTCTGGGCCTTTGCTATTGGTGCCCCTACTTTAAAGGTACTACCGTGCAAGCATGATGACTTGAGTTGATTCCTGGAAGCCATATAAAAAGCTGGATGTGATGGGTCAGCTGGTCTGTAGTGAACCACACAGCAGCATAATAAGATAATAAGTGAGCCTGCCTTAACAAGGTAGAAGTGAGAACTGACCCCTGAAAGTCACACACACACACACACACACACACACACACACACACACACGCGCGCGCACGCACACACCACACACACACACACACACACACACACACACACGCACACGCACACACACGCACGCACGCGCACGCACGCACGCGCACGCGCACGCACGCACGCGCACACGCACCCGCACACGCGAAGGTTGTAGCTCAGCAGTAAGGCTAGCATGGATGCCCTATCCCTGTAGTGGCTTGAATGGCAACGGCCCCCATAGGCTAATATATTTAAATGCATAATGTGTGTTGGAGTAGGTGTGTCACTGGGGGTGGACTTTGAGGTTCAAAAGCCCATACCATTCTCAGGTAGCACTCTCTGCCTTGTTCTTTTTTTGTTTATTTGTTGTTGTTATTGTTTGTTTTTTGTTTGTTTGTTGTTTTTTTGAGACAGGGTTTCTCTGTATAGCCCTGGCTGTCCTGGAACTTACTCTGTAGATCAGGCTGGCCTCGAACTCAGAAATCCGCCTGCATCTGCTTCCCAAGTGTTGGGATTAAAGGCATGTGCCACCACCGCCCAGCCTCTCTGCCTTGTTCTTATGTACCAAGATGTAAATGCTCAGCTACTGATCTAGTGCCATGCCTGACTGTCCACTGCCATGCTCCCCACCATGATGGTCATCCTCTGAAACTGTAGGCCCCAAATAAATGTTCTGTTTTATAAATTGCCTTGATTATGGTGTCTCTTCACCACAATAGAAAAGTAACTGAGACAATCCTCAATACTCTCAGGGGGAAAAAAAATCACAGAGGAAATTCTGGGATGAGTATGTAAGCTCCTTACAGAATCTATCATTTGTTTCTCTACAGCATCTTTGCCTGAGTGGCAATAGAGGTGCAGCCATGCCTTATAGGCTACTGAAGACACCATGGTGGACAGTCTCCTGTCTGGTTCCTTGGTCCCCATGAGGCCACTCACGAAATGGAGTCAAGCAAGGAAACTAAGAAGATGTAGATGAACTGGCTACTCTGAGCCTGTGTTCCAGTGCCAACCTGGATAATCAGGGAGCATAGGTCTGGCCAGGCTGAGGACCATTCCCTCTGTGGCCACCCTTCGTGCCAGCAACCCAGCTACAAGTTGTCAATAAGCTGCTTTCCAGACAGTCCTGGACAGCCTGTAGGGTAATGTCCTGCTGCTCCAGGAAACAGGCATTTGGTGGTCCAGGGTGGAGTCCAGGACTGGAAACTATTTATTTGTTGTTGTTGTTGCTGCTGCTGTTGTTATTGTTGTTTTCCAGAGCTAAGGACCAAACCTGGGGCCTTGCGCTTTGTGAATCAAGCACTCTACCATATTGGTAGTTTGAGTAAAAATGGCCTCTATAGGGCCTTCCATAGGGAATGGCAATTATTAAGGGGTGTGGCCTTATTGGAGTGGGTGTGACCTTGTTGAGTGGGTATGGCTTTGTAGGAGTTGAAGTGTGTGACTGTAGGGGTGGCCTTTGAGGTCTCACGTGCTCAAGCTATGCCCAGTATGTCTCACTGTCTTCCTTCTGCTACCTGAAGATTAAGATGTAGAACTCTTAACTCCTTCTTCAGCACAAGTCTGCCTGTGTGCCACCATATTTTCACCATGACGATAATGGACTAAACCTCTGAAACTGTAAGCCAGCTCCAATTAAATGTTTTTCTTTATAAGAATTGCTGTAGTCATGGTGTCTCTTCACAGCAATACAAGCCCTAACTAAGACAAACTACTGAACTAAAACTCCTACCCTCCAGGAGTGGGAACTCTTTGAAACATCTCAATCTGTCTTTATAGGCAGTGAAGAGCCACTGTAGCCTATAGTGGGTAGCAGGCCAGTGTCCTTAAAAGGCCTACTCTGCATCCCAAAGAAGGCTTAACTCCCATCCCAAAGGGGTCCACCTTTCTTCACATAAAAGATCTACTTTCCATTCCACAGAGAGCCTGTTCATCCCACAGAGGGCCTAGCCTTCATCCCACAGAGGGCCTACCCTCCAGAGAAGATCTTTTCTACGTAGCTGTGCATGAACTCTCGAAGTGCCAGGGTCTCCTCATCTGGGGCTGAATCAGCACTCTGATTGGAGGAGAAAGACTCATTGGAGGAAGAGCGCCGGTCCTGGTCCCAGGATGGGTGTGATGGCGACTCGCCCATGTCATTCTCACTGTCTGCAGACTCGGTGGTCTCACTTTCAGATGCACCATCACCCAGGGAGCCATCTGGGTCCTGGAGTGTTGACGGTGCTGCTTCCAAAGGAGGGGAGGTAGGTGGTTCAGTACCAAAGTCAATCAGAGAGCCCACAGGGACTTCTGGGGCCTCCATGGTAGCTGAGCTGCCAAACAGGATGGGCACAGCCTGAGGAGCAGCTTCCTGAAGCTGTAAGCACGTACAACGTATTGGGAGTGGCTGGTCAAGGCTAAAGTCTAGCAGCTCAGAGGCCCTGTGGCATCTGCAATGGAAACAGACATAAACATTGTCACTATGAGAAGGACAGTTCCCCAAGGAAAGTCACTGAGCACAAATAGGCTTGAGGAAAATGTGAGTCACATTTTTCCTACACAGATGATAATCTCTGTACCTACAGAGTCCGGGATGCCAACAGCCAGTGTCTGTTTCTCATTTCCATTTTGCTGCTATGCAGAAGCATGGCATGGGCACACTAACTAAAGGAGCCCCGGGACACCAGCATCAAGTAGCACACTACACCTCTACATGTTCCAGCCAAGCAAAGCAGAGCTAAGGACGCCCATTTTCACTGGCAGCAGACATGGACCAGGTACAATGCTCCTGCTGGCTCACTGTCCTATGTAGCTACAGAAGTGGCGCCCCGCTAAGCCATCACCCCAGAGCTCCTTTCTCTTCAGTTTTCCCTCCAGACCCAGAGCCTACACAAGCTTCTTGCTGCCACTCAGTCTCTTCGTGGTTCCCTGTGCTGCAGCCACCTGGATATCAATGGGAAGTCACCTCCTGTGCTTTGATCATGACGCCTGCAGTTGCTCCTCCTCTCCCTCCTCCTTTGTTCCTCTCTTCCTTCCCCCTTTCCCTCCCTCCCTGTCCCCACTGCAGAAGCCTGTTCACCCTGAAGGCCAAGCTCACGTGTCCATCTTTTGAGAGGCTTCTCTCCACAGCAATTCAAAATTAATTATGGTCCCTGCTGACCTGGCACTAGCATTTCATCTAGACTCGTGTATGAGCAAGTGCGGACTCTTACTGAGCATCTGGTGCATGAATGAGCACACTTCAATGGGAACATGCTCATGCTACCTAGAGAGCATGAGATGCAGGTCACACAGAACAGAGCTGGGATGGAGATTTCAGCTTCCAAACTCAGATTGTGGTACTGATTCAGAATGTATTTGCTATTCCGGAAGCCATACTTGTCAGTACCAAGGAGCAGCAGCCGAATGGCAAAGACCTAGGACAGCCATGTTTGGCAGTAGAGGGAGCACCCTCACCCTTCCTCAGGCCTATCAGAGAAGAGACCCAGGGGGTGACTGCAGGGGGCAGGACCACCATCTGTACTGCTTCTGTACTTCTGGGGGAAGTGCAGTTCAAACCCACACAGGCTGACTCCTGAGAGCTTAACATTCACAGGTTGATCATTGATTCCCTCCAAACACCCAGCCCAAGATATTTTTAGATTCTCTGAGTCAGAATCTGGCCACCATCCTTATGCGCACATGCACAGGGGCAGCGGCACACGTGCAGTAGAGCCCATAAAGCCTTTCTTGGTGCAGAAGAAGCTCACAAACCTTGGCTCTGACATCTTGTCTAGGCCAGGACAGTTGTAAGGGCCCACAAGCTCAGAAGGTAGTGAGTGGATGCTCCGAGAGAATGGGGTAGAGGGGGGTACTAGGATTCCCTCTCCCAGTAACATCTGTTACCTATGGCCTTGCTTTCTGGGAAGGTCTCCCTATGTGAGACAGCAAGACTGGGTTAAATGTGGAAGGGCCATGTGGAACTACATTACTACTCTCCAAAGAACAGAAAGTCATACATATGACCATGCTTGTATCTACCCATGAAGAACATACAAGGAAAGCATGGGCAGTGACTAGGTCAGGGACACTGTTAATCCTACCACATTGCAGATTCATTCTGCTCTAAGTAAAACCCTGATTCTCACTAAAACACAATACACGCAGATGGACACACAAGAAGAAGCCCAGCCACTAAATGCTTAGACAAGTCTCAAGCCATACTAATTACCACAGAGAAACATGCAAAATTTCCAGGTGCGGTGACTCTTGCCTGTAATCCCAGGTAGAGACACAGAGATCCATAGTTCAAGGCCATTCTCAGCTAAAAATTGAGTTTGAGACCACTACACTTGACCCTCTCTCAAAAAAAATTAAAACACACAAATTAGAAAATTTATTCACCAAGGTACATTTAAAAACTGCAATCCAGCATGCCTTTAATCCCAGCACCCAGCAGATGTAGATGGATCTCTGAGTTCTAGGTCAGCCTGGTCTACAGAGCTAGTTCTAGAACAGCCAGGGCTACACAGGAAAACCCTGTCCAAACCAAACAAATGAACAAAACCCACCACAATGCAAACACTACCAAAGGTCTAGTTAAACTGACATTCTCCCACTCAATGCAATGAAGGCAAAAGCCACTTCAGAAATTCCATGTCTGTCAAGAATTTAAATGCTTGAAATTTATTCTAAGAAAAGGATTCAGTTACACAGGGGGAAAAAAAAAGTCATTACAAAAGATACTGTGACCCTGACAGACAGGCTTCTACACACAGTGAGTGAAAAAGCTATAACATGGACATCATAGCAGTCAGTGTCTGAGGCAGTGAGGAGAGTGTTGATAGTTACAGAAAATGACCTACTGTGCACCATCTTTACTGGGATGCTGGGGATTCTGGGATATAACAGTGGCTGGAGACACACTCTGCACTGGTAACAGGATGACACTGAGTCCAGACCCCTCCCTCAGCCCATTATCATACCAGTGACCCATGAGTTAAAGAAGAAGCCAGTTAAGAGAACAGAAGAGCCATATGGGGCTGCCATCGCAGGAGGCACAAGACTGACTTTAGGCTCTTTTTGATCCAGTCCTGGTCTCATGGGGCTGGCAAGGTAAATAAGTCACCCTTTCCAAGAAGCCCAGATCTGCCTCTGCCTCCATGTCTTAGTCACTGTTCTATTGCTGTAAAGATACACAGTGACCACAGTAACTCTTAAAAAGGAAAGCATTTAATTGGAGCTTGAGGTTTAGTCCATTATCAGCATGGCAGGAAGCATGGCAGCATGCAGGCAGCCACAGTGCTGGAGAGGGGCTGGGAGTTCTACATTTTGATCCATAGGCAGAGAGACACTGAGAGCCTAGCTTGAACATTTGAAATCTCAAAGCCAGGCAGTGGTGGCACATGCCTTTAATCCCAGCACTTGGGAGGCAGAGGTAGGTGGATTTCTGAGTTTGCGGCCAGCCTGGTCTACAGAGTGAGTTCCAGGACAGACAGCAGGACAGACAGGGCTACACAGAGAAACCTGTCTCAAAAACAAAACAAAACAAAACAAACAAACAAACAAACTCTCAAAGCCCACTATCCCCAATGACATACTTCCTCCAACAAGGCCACACGTCCTAATCCTTTCAAATAGTACCACTCCCAATGAGCCTATGGTGGCCATTATCATTCAAACCACCACAGATGCTGACAAAAACACAGGCCAGGGACAGGAGAGGAAGCAAAGGGGCCAGATGTTGGCCTTTGGCCTTGAGCATGCAGCATGTATAGTGTCCTTGCCTCTGAGGATGCTCAGCATCATGGCCTTATCTCTCTCAGACGAACAGGCCAGCCAGGCAACCCTGCATACAGAGCCAGGATGCCCTGGTGAGATAACCAACCCTCCTTACAGAACTGAGATGCGATGGTGAGGTGGCATTTGTCATAGGGCCTGGGCATCAGCTCCTAGTCCCCTCCTCAGGAAGGAAACACAGTTATACACTTTCCAGTGAGACAAGGTATTGGTCACTGTAGCTTTCACAACAACCTTAGAGGAAGATCTCAGATGGCCTGAGGACATAGAGCTGACTGGTTCTGCTTTGAGCGGGCCAGGGTCTTCTATTCAAAAGCACAGATCCAGTAGTATCATAGTTCCTAGAGTTTTCAATGGATGATGAAATCTGCTATGCAAAAATCTTCCAGTTTTTCAATGGTGGCAATGAATTTAAATTCATTTCAAAGCATCCTGTGGGCCCTAAATATGTGGATCTATAGGAGGAAGTTCCAAGAGGCCCCGGTGGTGTCCAGTCTAAGACACTGGCTTTCAGTCCTAAGACTCTGCTCCACAGGGCAGGCATCCTCAGGCTTCCAGAAAAGCTACCCACCTCCCTGCACTTTCATGTTAAAGGTGCTACCAAGTAGCTGTGATTTCCTCACTCAGCTGTGATTCCTTCATGCCACAAACTCACTGATAGTTCACTGTGAATCAGCCACTGTACGAGGAGCAGGAGGTATAGCCAAGAGCAGGAGCTGGGGTGTCTGCCTCTGTGTGCTCACAAAGTACAAGAGTTGGTAAAGTGCTTGCCACACAAGCACAAGGGCTGTGCTTGATCTCTGAACCTGTGTTAACACAGACAGACAGCCGTGTGCAACAATGAGCACCTGCACTCTCAACACTAAGGAGGTGAAAACAGGAGGAGTCCTGCAGCTCCCTGGCCAGCCAGCCTACTCAGATCTGCAAGCCCAGGTTCAGTGAGAGATTCTATTTCAAAAAATAAGGCATAGGGTATATAAAATGAAGACATGACTGCTCCATGGTATGGTTAAAAGGAAGGTTGTTTTTTGTTTTTGTTTTTGTTTTTGTTTTTTTTTTTTTTTTTTTTTAATTGTAGATATGAGAGAGAGGCCAGCCAGAGAAAGAATTGAAAACAGAGAGATAAAGCAGTAGACTGAATATGGTCATCAGACTGGACCTCATATGAGAAAAGCAGAGTAGGGAGACAGAAAGAGAGTGAGGGAGCGAGCGATGAAGTCAGAGAGAGGGACGCCCAGCCAAAATAGCAGGGTCATAAGAGAATGAGTAGCTGGGATATTTGAGGGAGGAGAGGAGGGGAGGTGGGATCTGAAATGTGAACAGACACTTTTTGGTGATACTGAGAGATTCTGGAGGCCAGCTGTGGTTTGGTTTGCTCAATAGGCACCACAGATATCCATTTGTCTCTTCTACCAGTGACAAGGGAAATGTCTCCTTTTGGTAGAGACAACTGGCTTTACAAGGTCCTGAGAAATACTGGCTTTTGTCTAACCACCAGCATTTGGGAAATGGAGTTTCCTTTGGACCTAACATAGAACAATTGAGGAAGACTTCTGACATTGACTTCTGACTTTACACACACACACACACACACACACATGCACACACGAGAACAGGTTTACATACATAGAGTACAAACAGTGCTGCTAGGTCTGGGAAGGAGATCTAGCCCCCAGAAGCCAGAACCACACACAAGTGCTAAGGTGACCATGGTCTAGGAGGTCCTTGTAGTTGCCGGGGAGCTGCTCACGGGAAAAGCAGACTGGGGAAGCCTTCCTATTTACTGAAGGTCTGGGTGGGCCATAGGGCGTTTGGGGGAATGATAAATGCAGGTCAGAGTGGCAGAGCCGAACAGGAAGGCCCTGGTAGGCAGCTATGCTATCACCATTCTGAGGGTAGGGAGGGCACCCTAACTTCCTTCTTGGGTTCCTTCCAGACTCACCTTTGCCTCAGCCTTCCCAGCTGGACTTCAGGAGGAACTATGGCAATACTGCCTGCCATTGCATTTGGCCACATCCCCTGAGCTTTTGCTCAAACTCTGATTTCCCCAACACTCCCAGAGTGAGAGATGGAACTTCTCTAGAAAGTAACTTTGAGCAAAAAAGGTATGTGTGCATACAGTGTGTGTGTGTGTGTGTGTGTGTGTACACATGCATGTTCTAGTTTCCCTGTAACCTAGCCCTGTATGAACAGGACACATAGTACAATGCTTGCTTTGTCTCTTGTCTTAAAACTGCCAAGAGTAGAGATAGAAGGGGGCTGGTAAGCTTGCATCATGGTCTGGGTTATGAAGGTAGCCTGATGTCATCACCAGGGGCCTTAGAAATAAGGGAGGTCTGAGTCAGAAAAGGAGATGATGACACTGGGCTGCTGGGTTGGTGATAAAGAAAACCTGAAAGCCAAGGAGTATGTGCAGATGCCATGGGAAGCTGGGGAAGCTGGGGAAGCAGGAAAACATATTTTCCCTGCAGCCCTGAGGAGGACTCTCTCAAGCACTTTGACTATCCCAATAAACAGTCTGAGAACTTCTGACTTTCACAAGAGTAAAGCAGTAAATGTGAGCTGTTTTAAAGCCACTAAGTACACAGTTATTTGTTCTGGTAGCAATAAGGAAGGAAGACAAATGTTAGTACATAAACACCTGTCAGGTGTAGACATCTGGGTATTTCTTGTACCCTTAGGGAACCAGAAAAAAAGCTAGTGAGATGTGAAGCCAGTGTGGAAGTTGAGGCCCGACTGCCCTACACCCAGCAGGAACCATCACAAATCTCTTTCCAACTTGGGCTGGGGTCTAACAGGCTTCTATAGTGGCCTGTTAAAGCTGCTTCCTCCTATTGGCTACTCAAGCTCTGGAGACTCTGAAGACTTCCAGTCCCTTCCTTAAACATGCTGCATGGGCCTTGGGAGGCAGGAAGGCAATTTGCCCTCTCCCTCTGCTTGTTCCTTCTGGCCTGTACCCATCATCTATCCTTTTTTAACACTAGAAGACAACTGAATCTTCTGCCTCCAGCTAGTGGCTGTTTCTCTCCCGACAGCTGCAAACACACCAGTGGCCTTGTCTGAACAGCGTCCCCCGGTACCCTGCATGGTGCTTGTTGGGAACTGACTATGCTGATCTGGATGCAAATGTGGGAGTTGGCAGAGTAGCCTCCTGGGACAGAAATCCAGCATGGGACAGAATTCAACATCCCACTTCCTTCGCAGGTGCTTGAACAGGACTTAGAAACACCCATGAGATAAGTCTCTGTTATACCTGTGACAGACTATCTAGACTTAGGTTAGCCTCTGGCAAGATGTGAGGGATTTTCTTGGTGAGATTAAGAGAAATGAGAATGTCCACCTCAGTGGGCGGCACCATTCCTTGGGCTGAAGTGTCAGACTGAATGAAAAGCAGAATGTGAGCTGAGCACCAGCATTCATTTTGGTCTCTTAGGTGCCTTAAGTTTCTGTTGCCTTGGTTTCCCCACTGTAATGGGCCATAACAACACTAAGTCTTTCCCCCCCTTACATTGCTTTTGTCTGCTATTCTATCACGACAACAGAAATCAGTTGAGATACCCTGTACAGCAGTGCAAGCACAGTGGAGGAAAGGGGAAATTGTCACAAGGCTCACAGGATCTCAGCCCACCCATACACACACCCGGCCTGTGGCCAACACTGCTTCCAGTGACTCCTGTGTTTTCTGGACATGCACTCTTACAGCCTCCCCTTACACCTATCCTGATCTAACAAGAACCCCAGAAGGCTGTGAGATGATGCCCTGACACAGTCCTTGACAGAGCCTTGGGGGCCAGTACCCCAACCAGGTGGCAGCCACTGGAGAAGTTAAAAAACAAGTCACCTACTCTAAGACCAAAAGAGGACCCTCAACTCTGCCAAGCTGATGAGTTCAACCTGATTTAAAGAAAGAAAGAAAGAAAGAAAGAAAGAAAGAAAGAAAGAAAGAAAGAAAGAAAGGAAAAAAGAAAGAAAGAAAGAAAGAAAGAAAGAAAGAAAGAAAGAAAGAAAGAAAGAAAGAGAAAAAGGAAAGGATATAACTGCTCCTCGGTATGGTAGAGGAGAAAGTTTATTGCAGATAAAAGGGAGAGGCAGGTTTATCTTGGAGAGTCCAGAGTGGATATGACCCTGATCCATGTGAGGAGAGAGGGTAGGGGAAGGAAGAAGAGAGAGAAGGGAACCAGGTGCAGCAGCCAGGAGGCCTAAAAGAGAGCAGAGTAACAGAAATGGTTGGTTTATATAGAGACGAGCAGATGGGGAAAGGCAGCTCTTGTCAGCCTCTGGGCTGGAGGAGTTTAGGGTAGGAGGCGGGTATACCAGCCAGGAGGGCCATGAAACAGGTAGGGACTGACAATGCAGAGAGAACCTGGCAGCAGGCACTGGCTTGCTTTGCCATGCTAAATAGGCACCTCAGCTGCCTTGGTCATCCTGTGAGACTGACCTAACAACAATCCCAAAGATCTTAGCCAATCAATCTGCTCCTCACTGAGTACAAGAGACTATGTAACCAGGAAGGGACGTATGGCTAGTTGAGGTGGGGAGTGGTAGCTGTCTGTATTAGGAAAGAGAAGCTGTTCCCATGAATGTAAGCATATCAAGCCAGAGAGAATATTATCAATGTTCTTTTAGGCGCAGGGGTGCACAGGTAGCTGTTTATAGGGTTATATCCAGTTAATATGGCTCTGGGGTAATTTACTTCCTTGTAGAATCACATAAACCCATTACTGCCCTTAGGTGACAGATGAGTTGTTTCTTGGTGACCAAACCAAAGGTAACACATGCCGTGGAATAAGACTCTTGTCCTGCCAGAGGCACCCACACCCACTTTCTCCAAATACCTGCTGAGCCCCTTGCTTCTCTCCTTCCCTGTGCAAAGACACTGGTTGTCCCAATAACAAAATCTCTAACAAGGCAGAGACAAAAACGCACCTTTAAAAGAGTCTAGAAAGCAGCAGGCACCCAATCCCATGCCTGGCTGGAGACTGCCGCTAGGCGAAGACATGCAAGGCATTTTGTGAGCCTCCCATCAGGTGCCAGATGTCTCATGCTGGCATTCTCAGAGTGTTTCCAGTGCCAGCTCAGTAAGGTGGTAGCCAAAACACAAGTGGTGCTACAGTTGTTAGGGAAGGAGCTGCCATGAGGCTGTGAAAGTGGAAATGTAGCCATGTCCCCAGACATCAACAGCACCTTACACATCTGTAGGGGACACTCCTATGTGGAGGAGGGTAGGAGGAGCAACTCCCAGCATCTCCACCTCAGCCCCAGCCTCCAAAGGCACACTGCTGGTAACAGGGGCAATCTAAAGATCTATATTGGGCTGGTGAGATGGCTCAGTCGCTAAGAGCACCGACTGCTCTTCCGAAGGTCCTGAGTTCAAATCCTAGCAACCACATGGTGGCTCACAACCACCCATAATGAGATCTGACGCCCTGTTCTGGTACGTGTGAAGACAGCTATAGTGTACTTATTTATACTACTAAATATAAATCTTTGGGCCTGAGAGAGCAAGGACTGAGCGAGCAGGACTGAGTGAGCAGAGATCCTAAAGTCAATTCCCAGATGAAAGTCACAACCAGATGAAGGCTCACAACTATTTGTACAGTGTGTACACATATACATAAAATAAATAAATAAATCTTTAAAGATCTACATAATGGGGCAGCTGGGCAAAGAGGCTATCATTGGGAAGGGAGGCTGAGGAGAGGCCAGGAACATATGAGAAAAGATCTCAGGGGAGACCATGAATAGCATCAACAGGCTGGGTTACTTTGTGGTAAGGGAAGACAGAGAGGGAATAACATCTAGGCTGTGACACTGCCCACAGGTGGTCTTTTGGTACAGAGAAAAGAGCAGACCATCATCAGATGGAGACATGCTCCCTCCCACAGGATATAAAAGTATGCCTTCCCAAAAAGTCCACTGGAGGGCATGATGAGAGCAAGTGAGGTTCAGTACTACCTTCTGGCACAGGAGAGGTCAAGCATAAAGCTGTGCACATGTAGAGGACATCTGTGTCCTGTGGGAGGAGAGATCAAGCTACTGTCCTGGAGGCTGGAAGTCCTGGCAGGCTACCCAATGCCCTCTGTGGAAAGGCCACTAGTGTCCATCTCCGCCTACTCAGGACACCTGTCATCTCCGTCAGAGCTGCCCACACAGCTCTCCGGGGACAAAGGCAGTGAATGCTGTCACTATTCAGAAGCAACCTCAGGCGGGTACTTAAGCAACTCTGAACCTTCACCACTTCAGTACTGTACACCCTGACCTTCAAGCCTGTCTTCCTCTCCTAGTGCTCTCTCTCTGACTAAATCCCTAGCTATGTGGAAGCCTGCTCCACCATAAGAAGAAATCTCAAGCTGACAGGGTTCTACAGGTTGGTCTTCTGCAGGTTACTGGTATCCTCTGATCCCCTCATGTCATCACGCTTGCCTGCTCAGTCTATCTTAGGCAATATCCTAAACACACAGCGACGATGGGAAAATAACTAAAATGTGCAATAAAGACACTGTGTAAATATTGTTACATTAATTCTGGCACTTCATTGAAATCTGAAGGCAACATTGACAACAGGGTATTAGGGGGAAATGTTTATGCTATATGAAAATGAGACTAAAACTCAAAGGGCTCGAAGGGGAACTCTGGCCCCTGGGAAGCCTGGTTACTTTCGTAGGTTGCTGTAGGGATCAAATAGGTGATGGAGGAAGCCTATCCAAGAGCTAGTACTCAGCAGCATGCTAATACTAGGTATTGAAAGGGGGCTCAGCATGAGAATCCACAGTGAGGAGAACCCTACAGCTCTGAGAAACATGTGCAGGTGGCTAGTCACTGACGGGGACTGAACGTAGTCCTTCAGGGCATTTTTTTTTTCGAGACAGGGTTTCTCTGTGTAGCCCTGGCTGTCCTGGAACTCATTCTGTAGATCAGGCTGGCCTCGAACTCAGAAATCCGCTTGCCTCTGCCTCCCAAGTGCTGAGATTAAAGGTGTGTGCCACCACCGACTGGCTAGAGCATTTTTTTTTAATCCAGTGAGAATCATTCTTGCAATAAAAGCCCCCTCTCCCCCCCCTGCCATTTTGAGATAGGGTTTCATGTAGCTCAGGCTAGACTTAAGCTCACTTTGTAGACCAGGATGACCTTGAACTTTTGATCTTACTGTCTCCAGCTCTGGAGTGCTTGGAATATAGATGTGTTCCACTATACTCAGTTTATGTGGTGCTAGGAGCTGAACCCAGGGCTTTGAGCATGCTAGGCAAGCATTCTGCCAACTGAGCTACATTCTCAGCCCTTGTTTTTTGGTTGTTTCTTGATTATCTGTTGGTTTTTGTTTTAAGGTGAGATTTCACTTTGTAGTCAAGGTGGGCCTAGCTACTCAGTAGGTAGCTCAGGCCAACCTCAAACTATCCTCTTACCTCACAGAGAATATAAATGTGTATCATCATACCCAACTTTAGCTTTCCTTTTTGAGAATAAAAAAAAAAAAAAAAGAGGAGAAAACACAGGCATATATTATTGATGTTGTTGAGACTGGCTCTCACTCTGCAGCCTAGGTTGGCCTGGAAACTTCCTGCCTCATCTTCTCCAGTACTGCTGAGATTCTGGTTTCTTTATAGAGCTAGATTGGCCTCTCTGCACAGGAGGCCACATGCATAGTGACATCTGGATGCAAACACCCAACACCTTGGGTACAAGACTCCACTCTCAGAAGTCGTTCCCAACATCTCCACCTAAAATTGTCTAATGCAGGCTGCCTGTGGCTGACCTGAGATATGCCATGCCTTGGAATATGTGCGTTTTCCACGTGTACCTTACATACATTGCCCAAAGGCAATTGTGTACAGTATTTCTGTGTGCCTGTGCTTGACTAGAACCCTCACATGAGGTCTGCTACAGTATCTCATTGGTGCTGATGGTTTTAGACTTTGAAGGACTGGGAATTTTAGACTTTCAGATTATGCAGAAGGCTCATTTGGTGTCACTCACTAGCTTAGCCCAGAAGGCTGCTCACTCAGTGAAGACAAAACCCCATTGTCTCAAAAAGAAGCTGCAGAGCCCCTGAGCAGCAGCACAGCTCTTAGCTTTGTCCAACCATCCACTCTGCTCCTCTTTCCCCACATAAGCCACACGGTTCCTGGCTGGATACGCAGTGACATCCCTTTTCTTTATTCAATCCAGATTCTCTGTTCCATGCCATGCCGGCTGGGACTTCTGGGCAAGTGCATGGTCACCTGCCTCACCACAAATGTGGCTCTGATACCTGCAGAGAATGCAGACTGAATATCTAATCTGAAAATCTAATTCTGGCCAATAGGTGCAAGAAGAGATCAATATGTGACTACCGCCAGAGTGGCAGGAGGCTGTCATTTCTGCCCCTGCTGTCCTCAGCCTGGACTAAATATAGCCCAACACCTGGAAGAAGCATGGGGGAGGAAGAGGTCTGGCCATCCAGTCCTGGCTTAGGGGAAGAAGTAAGGTGGCTTGCATTCCAGACCGAGAGCCAGATCCCCAAGGTTTCCCTGCTGCCTTGTTTCTATTTTCTCCTCTCCAGTGGCCCAATCCCCAAGCCATTTCTCACAGGCAGCCTGTGTACAGGTCCCCTCCTCAGTGCCTAGGCCATTCCTCAGCAGCAGGTAGCCTGTGTCCAGGTCCCTCAGCCCTGAGGGGGGAAAGCCCCCTTTCAGTTAGAAAAAGTCTAAATGGATGGAAACATCGCTGTTTTTCCTCTAGGTCTACTGGGGAAAGCAAGTAAGCACAAAGACAGGGAAAGTACAATGAAGCCTGGTAAGGCCTTGACTGTGGGGCTGAAGGACAGCAGAGGAGAGGGCAGATCAGAGGCCTCCCTTTATCTGTGCTGTCCTTGTTACCTTAGTCAACTGCAGTCTGAAAACATTAACTACAAATATTCAGAAATAAAACTCCTGTTTTAAACACTGTGTTGTTCTGAAGAGTATGATAGGACCTCCTGACATACTGTGCCATCTGCTTGAGAGATACAACATAACCATACTGTCTCCACTACCCACTCGATGTCACTTGATAGCCATGTTGGTTATTAGATCCACTATGTTAGGACCCAGTTTTGCATCTCAATAGCTTTTATTTTATTCAACAATGACCTCAAAGTAAAAAGGCCACGTGTTGGCCACACGTTAACTAATGTCTGCTGAAGCCAAGATACCAACACTCCCTGAGAGACTTAAACACGAGTCAGAGTCTCATAAATTGACACAGGGAACACCCAGGGTTAATCCAAAATTACCCAGCACACAAAGAACCGAGAAAGTCCTCAGGAGTAAGGACACTCAGCGCACCTGAAAGGGCACCACGACTAGAATCAGCCGACAGAGATTTCCGAATGGCGGCAATTAGTAAAAACTATTCCAAGAAGCAAAGCAGGGTGGTCCTGAAGGGAAAATTTAAGTCTCAGGGGAAGAAGAAGATAAATGGAAATCAAACAGAACTTGTAGAATGGAGAATTAAAAAACTCACTGGAGAGGCTTGTCAGCAGAACACAACGCAGCAGAGTCAGTGAACACCAAAAGGTCAGCAAGCACCTGATCCCGGCAACAGAGAAAAGACAAGGAAATGAGCTGAGCCTGCAGCCAAGGGACAGCATTAAAGGGTCCAATATGAGTGCGCTGGAAAGGAAGACAGCATGAAACAGAGAGGGGAAAATCCCAAAGCTATGGCTGACAAAGAACAAAACCCATAGAGCCAAAAGCTGACTAATTCAAGAGAATCCATTTCACACACCCTCACACCCACATCCAAACACACACCATACATACACAACACACATATAATCCACCAGTCAGAGAGGACATCTCAAGGAGCATGAAAGCACAGTAGCCAGATGGAAGTATCATGCGTGACACATGCCTATAGTTAGCACTTGGGAGGTACAGGCAGGGAGATCAAAAGCTCAAGGGCATCCTTAGCCACATGCTGAGTCTGAGGATGTGAGACCCTGTTTCCAAAAATCCAAAGAGAGGAAAAGAAATAGCCCTGGGATGCAGCGAGCAGACTTTAGAGAAAGTCATTTCCCTCTCACTATGCTTGCCTTGGGCATCAAGTCATTCACCACTCTGGATGGACGGTGGCCTTAGGCATCAGGCTGCTGTGTCCTGTACCAGATATCTCCTTTGCAGAATTACATTCATTGATTCTGTCTCTGTCTCTATCTGTGTGTCTCTCTCTCTGTCTGTCTCTCTGTATTCCTCTGTCTGTCTGTCTGTCTGTCTGTCTGTCTGTCTGTCTGTCTCTCTCTCTCTCTCTCTCTCTCTCTCTGTGTGTGTGTGTGTGTATATGTGTGTATATGTGTGTGTCTACATGTGTACTATGTATGTACAGGTGCCTGTGGAGACCAGAAGAGAGTGTCAGATCCCTTGGAACTGGAGTTACAGGTGGGTGTGTGCCACCCAACCCCGGTGCTGGGAACTGAAACCCAGTCCTCTGCAAAGCAACAGGTGCTCTTAACCACTGAGCTATTTCTACAGCCACAAGAACTAATGTTTTATCTCTTCTGTCTTGTTCATTGCCCTACCTGAGAAGCATGATGGATGTGCTATCTCTAAAGAACAGATCATCTATATACATCTGGGAACCTCTCTGCATGGAAAGCCTGCTTATCTTACAGAGCTAAACACAGTGATGACAGAGTCTAGCAAGCTCACTCTAGTCTGAGGTGTGCACTGTTCTTAGGGGAATAGCACATTCACAGATCTGCTCAGCAGTGTTCATGCTAAGAGCTAGAAACAGAAAGGTTCCACTGCCCAGTGGACAGCTGGACACTTGGGCATGCCCTCACTCTAAACTCCAGGCACAAATGCCTCAGTGAGCCTCAGCAAGGTGAAGGGAGTCTACTGGTCAGTTCACCTGGTTCTATCTGTGAGACATTTCCCAAAAGACAGAGAGGTGCCGTTACTAGGTAGAGATGGGAAGGGGCATTGCCAATGGGAGTTTAGGGTGATAGAAATGGCTTCCTTGTTGAATTTGGTAGTGACTGCATGAGTTTATGTGTTTTAAAATATACTCCAAAAGTTGTCTATTTTACTGTATGATACTTGTATAGAAGAGAATCAGCAAAGGCAGCTGAGTGCCCAAGACACAGCCCAGGTTGAGCAGTTCCCCTTTCTGAGGAAAATGGCTGGAGTCTGGAGCACTTACCTGGCACCACAAAATAAATTTAGAAGAAAAAATGAGAAAAGAGAAAGAGGGGGCTCTAGAGAGGCCAGATGTAGCAGCTAGCTGCACCCACCACATGCCCACCCACATGGGACTTGGACTTGGTACTCAGACCCAACTTTCCCCAGGTTTCCACTGTCCTGAGCTACCTGAGCCCTCCCCGAAAGGCAGTGCTGAACCTGGTCCTTTGAGAGTATGTGTCACCTCAGGCTCTGTCATAAGCAGCCCCACAAAGAACAAAGATGTTCCCACCTACAGTCTCACTTGCTTATGACAACAATGAAGCTCAGTGAAGGTCAGAAAGCTGGAGAGGGGCTAGAAATGAGGAAGGTCAATTACAAGTTCCCTGCAGGTGGGGTGGAGGTTGGATTAGGAGGGAGGGAGGAGAGCTGGGGCTTCCCATGCCAGACTTCTCATCCTCTGCCAGTGGGGAGGAAGGCATCCATGATCAAAAGAACACTAGGTTTGAACAGGACAGGACAGGAAACTTCAGAGAGGGTGGCTGAATGGGAAAGGTAGCACTGCATAGTAAGAAAGACACCGAGTGAGAGGATGAGGGGCATAACTCACAGGGACACAAGGACAAGTCCCACAAGACTTCTTTAGGAAGTGCCAATGACCCAGTGCTAACAAGAAAAACACCCCCCTCACTTGACATACTAGATGCACCACTGCCAGGACCATAACTAGCTTGATTCTGAGATCCTACACTGCACACAGCTACTGTGACACCCCTGTTGGACATTCTGCAGGCTATACCCACGCTGGCTGTCTTCTTCTTTTGCATCAGTGGCGCAGCCATGATTCCAGGGCAGCACAGAAAGTCCACACCAAGTGTAGGGGTCAGGGGCAGTAAAGGTCACAGGGCTCTTGTGCCACAGAAAACCAGATTAGTCCCAGCACCACAGACTATTGACAGGATGCACAGGGGAACTACCCCAAGGATGAGTGTTACCCTCTCGGGGTGGGAGAACAGATGCTTCTAGAGCTGCAGGGACAGTAGGAGCTTAAGTCCTTACCAGGAGCAACAATGCATGCTGCAAGCTCCTAGGAGGAGCACCACTTTCAGTCAGCTCCCTGAATACTATGGCCCTTCCTGGTTGACCCAGAAGGTCACTGTGATTTCCTGCATTGTGCCAGGCATCCACCCATCCCCTTCCTTCCCTATACCAATCTTCACCACTGATTGCCCAAGTGTCAGAACCACTGATAATGAATGATAAGCAACCCACAGCAACTTGCCTCTGCCTCATCCACTGAGGAAACGAGTTAGAGAATGTTTGTGCCTGTCTACCAAGTTTCACTTGTTCAAAATACCTTGACGGGAGTGGGGCAGAGCAACTCAAAGAAAAAGAGCAAGAATGGCCAGGCAAGTCACCAGAGCCACACCCTAATCTTCTGGGGGAAGCATCTACGTGGCAGAGGAAGAGCTGCACTGATACTACCCATTTCACACTGGGGCTGGGTCCTGAGTAGTGACAGCAGGCAGGGTCTAGTAAGGCTCGGGAACAGAGGCCTGAGTCTGACAGACCATGCCTGGCTTTCCTGTCCCAGTGGTCTCATTTTCTATGAGCTTTTCCTGGAGTGATTCACCCCAGTATGATGCCTCTTGCTGGAGAATACTGAATTTAGACAGCTTGAAGGGACTCTGGCAGATCCCAGGATAGAAGACATAGATAGATTTGCCCTTTCACCCCCTTTCTCCCTTGCTAAAACCCATTACATTCCTAAAGCTAGCCTTCAAGGTCTATTTGATTACTTGGCCACTGACTCATTCCTGAGACCAAACACCAATGGCCAACAATCAAAATTCATGATTTGGCTGATATGCCTAAATCAGGGTTTACCAACTTACCCCAGCATGGACTCCCCCTTTTCCTCTTAAAATCTCCACTCCAGCAGTGATTTTTTTTTTTCTCTTGCTTTCTTGTGTTTGCTGCTTCTGCTGCTGTCTTTGCAGCCCAGCCCCCTGCCCCTCTGGGGTAATAAATCTCCTCCGTGCTAAGAATCTGGTGTCCTGTACCTGCCTAAGTCCTGAACCAATTCTGGGGGGGTGGGGGCAGACCTCCTTTTTACAACTTCCTAAAATGCCATACCAGATCCTTCAGTCAGCTTGATACAAGAGATTTAAATAAGCTTCATGGGTCAGAATCCCTGAAACACAGTGTGGAGGAGTAGAGGAGTCCTATTTCTTCACATGCTGCTGATCAGACCAGACTGCTCAGTTATACCAGTAGCTAGAAAAGACACACACACACACACACACACACACACACGCACGCACACGTGCGAGCACATACACACACACACACATGTGAGCACATATACACACACACATGCACACGTGCGAGTACATACACACATACACACACACACACGCACACGAGGTTGAGTTGGGGGAAGACATGAGAGTCACACAACACAGAGGGAAAGAAACAATATAAGAAATGAATGGAGATGCTAATTCTGAGACACAGAAATAGACATATACACACACACACACACGCACGCGCACACACACACACACACACACACACA
>JADRCD010205958.1:0-24043 GCA_019843815.1 Montemys delectorum | reverse complement strand
AAACAAGAATGTGATTTAATTTTATTTATTTAAAATATGTTTTTTAAGTGTTAAATTCAGATAAATTGAAATCATGTAACTTTTCTCATTATAATGCAATAAAACAAAAATGAAATAAAAAATAATTTTGAAATATGTAAACTGTCCTGAAAACTATATTATAGTGTAAAAACATCAAATAAACAATTCTACTGATAGAGAGGCTGAGATAGGAGAAGCATAATTTTAAGACCATTATGTTGTACCTAGCAAGATAGTGTCAGATACAAACAAGTAGAAAGTGTATATGTATTGTAGAATATTGGACCTATTTCTCCAATTACCAAATTAGAGAGACCACTGGATAATAGCCAACAAATTTCCAATTCTTCATACTTTTGAATTTGAATAGATTAGGATATATTGGTAATATTAATTTTCATATTCAGAGATATGAGGAAGAAGTAATTGTTATTTTTGTTCTTAGAGGTAGAATTATGTTTGTGTGGGTTTGTTGAAAGATTACTTTCTTGCCTCTTCTAGGGTGCCGTTTTGCTCCTTATGTTGGTGTTTTCCATCTATTATCCTTTGTAGGGCTGGATTTGTGAAAAGACATTGTGTAAATTTTGTTTTGTCATGGAATAGCTTGTTTTCTCCATCTATGCTAATTGAGAGTTTTGCTGGGTATAGTAGCCTGGGCTGGCATTTGTATTCTCTTAGGGTCTGTATGACATCGCCCAGGATCTTCAAGCTCTCATATCTGGTAAGAAGTCTGGTGTAATTCTGGTAGGCCTGCCTTTATCTGTTACTTGACCTTTTTCCCTTACTGCTTTTAAAATTCTTTCTTTGTTTAGTGCATTTGTTTTTTTTATTATTATTGATGGGAGGAATTTTCTTTTCTGGTCCAATCTATTTGGAGTTCTGCATGCTTCTTGTATGTTCATAGGCATCTCTTTCTTGAGGTTAGGGAAGTTTTCTTCTATAATTTGGTTGAAGATATTTACTGGCCCTTTAAGTTGGGAGCCTTCACTCTCTTCTATACCTATTATCCTTAGGTTTGGTCTTCTCACTGTGTCCTGGATTTCCTGGATGTTTTGGGTTAGGAACTTTTGCTTTTTGCATTTTCTTTGACTATTTTTTCAATATTTTCTATGGTATCATCTGTCGCCAAGATTCTCTCTTCTATCTCTTGTATTCTGTTGGTGATGCTTGTATCTATGATTCCTCATCTATGACTCCAGAGTTTTTTCCCTCTGTGATTTCTTTATTGTTTCTATTTCCATTTTTAGATTCTGGATGGTTTTGTTCATTTCCTTCACCTGTTTGATTGTGTTTCCCTCTAGTTCTTCAAGGGATTTTTGTGTTTCCTCTTTAAGGGCTTCTAGCATTTACCTGTGTTTTCCTGTATTTCTTTAAGAGAGTTATTTATATCCTTATTAATGTCCCCTATCATCATCATGAGAAGTGAATTTATATTTGAATCTTGCTTTTCTGGTGTGAGGGTGTATCCAGGACTTGGTATGTTGGGAGAATTGGGTTCTGATGATGCCAAGTAACCTTGGTTTCTGTTTACTATGTATTTAAGCTTGCCTCCAGCCATCTGATTATCTCTAGTGGTACCTACCCTGGCTAAATCTGTCTGGGGCAAGTCCTTCCTGTGATCCTGGTTGAGTCAGAACTCCTCAGAATTAAGCTGTCTCTGTGATCCTGTGATTCTGGGATCCTCTGATCCTGGGCCCGTTAGAGTGCCAGGGGGAGGGGGGGAGTAGCACTTCCTCTGGGATTATGGGACTTGCTGCAGAGTTTGCACCCAAGGTCTGCTCAGGATACAGGCCCAGACAGACTGGAAGCAACCCGTGGCATTGGTCTGTGTACCTGGGTCCCGCTTGTCCTTGTTACTCCCAGTTTTAGGTTAGATGTTGTGTCGTCCTCACCTCTGATCCTATGATCCTGGGTGTGTTAGAGCTTCTGGGAGTAGTGCTTCCTCTGGGTGTTGTGGGACTGCAGAATTTGTGCCCAAGGTCTACTTAGGGCCCAGCTTCTTTAGGTTTTAGCAATAGAATATTCCATCTCTGTAAATACTACTCTGACCTATATAGAGAAAACAAAAAATGCCTACAATTTTGAGAAATAGGTGGGAAGAATCGACACTTAGATTCAAGTGTAATTAAATCAATTTGGCAATATATCTAATTTGGGTAATAGTTTTCTGTTCTAGGAAAAGATATTGTAACATTTATTCCTGCACCCACTCCATGATAATGTTGTAAATACTGAAATTTCTAGTAACATACATAATGTCATTTGCAGAACAGAAAAGAGTTTGCTTTTGAAATACAACTTATTGCACAATCTCCTATACTCCGAAAACATCTAACCCTTGAGACTATGTTACTATGCAATTTTCCTATCATGAGCTTTTGCATGTTCAGTGTTCCTCAAAAGTAAGAGAGCCAAAGTAAAGGACAGACAAACAAGAGAGTTATCCATAAGACAAGTCAATGTGAAGACTAGCAGCTGACTTGGCAAGGAGAATTCTTTTCCCTTCAGGAAAAAACAAATTCATCTACTGGTTTTGAACTGCTGATATGGTCTACCCAGACTATCTGAGACAATCACTTTTTCTTAAAGTCAATTGATCTCAGATATCAACTACTTACAAACCACTTATATAACGACATCTCAACTAGAGATTAAACAACTGGGTACAGTAGACTAGCTACATTGTCAGACCTGGCCTTTGTCAGCTTCCTTGTTTATTCATATACCCAACACAATATCCTGTAGAAATAGGTTCCATCTTGTTCATCAACAGATGGGGGGTCAAGACCAATTGGCCAGCATCACAAATTTCTCCTCCCATGTTTAGCCAGTTACTCACATTTGAATTGTGCTCCAAAACCTCCCACAGACCTCCCTGAAAAACAAAAGGAGGGAACTTTATATTAATGAAAGAGATTTGAGTAATTAGGTTGCTAATCCACCGTGTGTTTAAAGGAAAATGCTCATGCTTGAGTACTAGTGAGCCACCTCAGTGGGTGGCTGAAAACTTACAGAGATTCAGGCAAAGTCAGTACCGCAGGGGAAACAGACATGAGCTATGAACTTTGTATCATGTGTCGACACATGTTTGAAAGGATCTTCCCTGAAACACTAGATTGTTTGACTAGGTGAACTGTCATGCAGACTTTAATGTTGCTACAAAAGGTCCATAAAGCTGGGAGAGTGTTGTGAGCAAAGTTGCAAAGTTGTTTGGGTCTAAGAATCCTTTCCTCCTATTCTTACTCAGGTGTCAAGTATTTGTAAAATTCCAGTTGCAAACAACCAGAATCAGTGCTGATTTTTTAATCAGCTCCCTGGAATTCCAAAATACCATTCAGTGAAGTAGTCTACTCCAAAAAAACAGCAACAATTTCTTTGAAAGGCATTGATATATACCCTGGGCGTGGTACTTAATTTTTCCTCTCCTTACAGTGCTTTATCTACTAAACCTATAACAAAGACCAGTGGACTGTTTGAGCTGGTGACCCAGGATCTTAAATAAGTTTCCATGAATTGCTTTTGCAGGAAAGGAGGAGGACCTGAGGAACATGAACAGTGGCTCCAGGACTCCATCACAGGCTGCACTGTCTGGACACTTCTACCTCCTAAGTGATCACACTGGCTGAATGATTTCCTTTCTTGGGGCAGCTCCTTGCAGTAGCTACTGTGGGCAATAGGTTGGATAAACATTGATAGTTAGACTGCATCAGAGCCAAATACCCGCCACTGTCCTGCCTTGTTTTAATTTTTCTCCCCATCCTCACAATGGCAATGTAAGTCTGAATAACATTTCTTTGTGTAAACTATAGTCAGCCTCCTGGGCAATTCAATCTGCATTTACACACTACAGAAAGAATAAAGGAAAATTCTATACTTTAGCTTCCAAATTATAGTATCTAAATATTTTCTTTTAAAATTTTAATCTTTAAATCTTTGTCATATTAGCTAACATATATAAACAATGTATTTTCTTAGTAAACATAAAAATTAACTACAATTGTTTACAACTAAGAAACTTGGAAGTTATTACCTAAAATAATGTTGTTTTGATGAGTGACTAAACTTTTGGTTTCAAAGCAAATTTACTATCTACTGGTTGAAGAACTAGTTTGTCTAAAGGACACCGCTAATGCCTTTAAAGTGTGCACACACATCTCATGCAATCTAAACCCCTGCACAACATAGGAACAGATTATTAAGTGTATTAATGAATAATACATTTTAACAATATCTCCAAATTGCTTTATGCATGTACTATAAAGTACTCCCATAGTAATTCTGTGAACTATATAGATTGTTATTAGATGTGCAAACGCAAAAATTGAGGATAAGAAAGGTTAAATTCTTACCCAAGTTCACACAATGGGCAGTTGTCAGAGCTGAGTTTTCAGAGTTTAGCTGTCTGAATTTCAACCCATCCTTTCAAATGTTACACATGAACTTTAATTAGAAGGAATGTTATAAAATAATTAAAATGCATTTGTTAGTGTCAACACAGGAAAATTCAGGTACTATTTTCACTGTTAGAAACTGTACATGGCTTAAAATGTGTCACAAAAATAAATTCACTTTGCAAAGGAACAAGCAGAAGATGATGCATACTTCTGAAAGGCAAAATACAGTTACAAGTCTTTCAATCCAGACTCTCAAAAGATGTCAAACTTTAATACAGTGAAAGCTCACCAAATATTAATTCTTTTGAACACCCAGTCAAAATTCCCACTGCCTAATTAACAGCGCCATGCCAGGAACTTGAGTCTCTCCCTTAGCTAGAAAGTAAACAAGATTTCTCCTTCATTTACTTTCCACTTCAAATAAACTAAAATACTCTCTGTAAGCTATGTTTGCTTGGCCTAAAGGTCACTTGGAACTTAAGTTAAATAATGTCTGTGGAGACTGCACAAAAATGTTTCCCAGAATTAGACGTCTCTAAAAAAAGCTTTAAAGTGCTTTCGGGTTTTTCAGGCAGTGGCCTTGAATCTCACACTTGGAAATATGAGGTAAACATGTAACATCTGAAAAGAATATGAAAGCACATTTCAACCATAGTTAATCCTTCAGAATCAGCACTAATCTACTTGAGGCATATATCAGGGCTGACTATCCACCACCTCATTCAGAGTGACTGGTGGCATTTTAATTGCTGAATCATAATCAAGAATGAGTAATGTCACCCTTGCTGGCTTGAATAATACAAGATTTGAAGTTCTAAAATTGAACCTGCTGTTCATCTGACAATTTTATGAACTCTTACTTTGTGTCAGATGTTTATTTGATTGATACAAAATAAAACCTCCAACTATCTCTACCCAGAGCCACTGAGATCATTTGTTAGCCAGGCATGGTAGTTCATCCCTAAAATCGTAACACTTGGGAGGCTGAGACAGGAGGATCACTTTGATCTCACATTCTGCCAGATAACAGATTGAGTCCCAGGTGAGCCTGGGATGTAACAAGACCTTTCTTCAAAACAAAACAAAACAAAACGCATATATATGTATGTATAGTGTATCAATACATATATATATATATATTCCTTTTATAAAAATATAGTATCTAAATATCTTACTTTTATGTATCTCAAAAGATAAAACTCTATATCTTATTTGTTCACTATTTTTTGGATGTTATTTTCTATGAGCTGTGTTCATGAAACACTTTAGAAACAATGATTTTATTTATCTACATGATACATGCTTCATGACTATTGACTGCAACAATTGAATAACAGCATAAACTTTTATCACATGTTCAGGCAGGAAACATAATCCCTGATCCAATACTTCTCAAGTTCTCAAAGAGTCTTGAATTAGAGTACAACAATTTCATTTCAGACCAGATGCCCACCGTCACAAAGTACCCAGCTTGAATAAGCAATGTTACCCATAGGAAATGCTAATATTGAATAACAAGCTCATCATTCATACCTGAGCTAAAGAGTTCTACCACCATCCAAATCAAGAGACCCTGGTGAGCCAAGTCAAGTAAGATAATGAAGGAGTCGGAAACAGAGCAAGGAGCAAAAACTGACACCAGAGGGAACTCATGGCCATCTGGCCTAGCTGCTGTCTGTTCCATCCACCCATGACTGTGACGAAAGGAGTGAACCAAGGTAGAATAAATTAGGAGAAAAAACCTGAAGAGAAAAAAACATGTAAGATATTCACTTTTCTAGTGTCTGTCTGTGCTGCCTTCAAACTGTTAATTTGATGTAAAGTGTTTGCACCAGCTCGGGTGTGTAGGCTTAAACTGATTCCAGGAGAGTCAAGTATACAGAATATCTAGTGCCCACAATACACAGAGTGGTGAAAGGGGGGAGTTAAATAACAGATAACGCATTCTCTGTGGCAAGGATTAGACAAAAGTTCCCTTGCATGTGCAAAGTCTTTTGTAACAGAAGGACTGGTAAGCTGATACTTAGTCACAACTTAAGTCTTCAACAATTTAAAGAAAGTATTTGCCCACATTACATATATGAAAAGCAATAGTTGCCATTAAGAACTTCTAAGAAATGGGCTTAATATTCGATGACCAACATGTGACTCCATGCTTACCCTGAGGATCAAACCATCCCTGGCTGAAACACTGACCTGATTCATCCTATTAGACAAACTTACCGAGTATTCTGTCCATGTGAGTACCACCCAGCTAAGTATATTTGAGACTGGCAAGCTACTACTTAAACTCCAAGGCATGCAGATACTTGTCTGGTAATTCACAAGCCAATAGGACATCAGGGAATTTATATTTTATAGGCAATAAATGACATAAAGTCATTCTCCAGAGAAAACTAGAAACATTAATTGCATTTATCTACCTCTTTCACAGAAGAGGAAGAACATTCATGTTTTATTGATATATGTCAGGCCATGATTTTGATAATACAGTCTCTTCCTCTTCCCACCTCTCTCCTTCTTCCTCTCTTACCCAGTTCATATAAATACATAAATCTGTTGCTGGAATTGATGCCCATCAGTGCAATCAAGAAGCTTAAATTCTATGGTTTATTATCCAAACTTTGTGATATTACTTTCTTGCTCTTTTAAAACTAACTCCACAATTGTGAGAGTTTTGAGCCTTGTTATGATTCATACATGGTTTTTCATGATAATCCTAAAGTGTCAAAATATAGCTAAGGCTAATACTTTGGTTCACTGAAAATCAGATATTTTTATATTTAACACAAGAGGCTTTCAGCACAACAAGGTGAATCTGATAGGAACAGTCAAAATACATTCTCTGCAGTGTGAGAAATGACCTGCTGGAGAGGAGACCAGTCAGTATAGGAAAGCATGTCTCTGCTGATAGGAAAATGCAATCTAAAATGGCTGCAGAACTACTCATTCTCAAATGTGTTCACCCTAGCACATAGCTTTAGTCATCTTAATATTTCACTGATTTCTTGACTTTGAGTTAAATAAAGTTGTTACTAAAATGAGATAAACTCCTTTGCAAATGCAATTGCTTATAACCTGCTTTACAGACTAAGAAAAGTTCCATTTTATCAATTCCTTCATAATACAACTTATTCTAAGGTAGATGCAACCTGGTAAAATACAAATAAAAATAATTATTTCTAACAGGAAGAATTTTCAAGATTTTTGTACACGAGTACACATTTATCTGATTTACACTCCTACCTTTCTCCCTGTGCCTTCTTTAATGTTTCCCTACTCATTCTCAAGGTCATAAACTCTTCTATTTTAATTATTATTGTTCTGTATACAGAGACAGAGAGAGGGGAAGGAGAGAGAGAGAAAGAGAGAGAGAGAGAGAGAGAGAGAGAGAGAGAGAGAGAGAGAGAGAGAGAGAGAGAGAGAGAGACAGGCCAGTCAATCAGTCAATCCATTTATTAATTCTACAAACTTGATCAGATCAATTCTCAGCTTTTCCTCACTAGTTTTGGACCCAGACTTTTGAGCTTTGCCAATTCCCTCTCCACTCACATGCCTCATTGTAAATTTCTACAACCCTTTCACTGCCTCCCATGGACACATCTGTATCCTTATTTAATAGAGTCCATGACTGTGAGCTGTGTTCATTCAGGAAGAAATTAAAATAGATTTGTAAATAATATCCGTCATCCTCACAAAGAGGTTCTGTTCGGACTTTAGATAGCAGTATCTTGTCCTTAATATTGTGTAAAAATAGTTTTTCAAGAAAAATACTTACTTCAAAGTTAGGCCAGTTAAAATAATCACACATGCAAAGATCATACCAACTTTATTCAAGGATATTCTACCATTAAGTAACAGCAAATTCGACATGCAGTCCATGCAGTCGTGTTTCAGAAATAAACAAAGAAACTAAACTAAATTTTTTTGTGTGTGTTCTCATTCTCAATCAGACAATTAATTCTGTCCTCTCCCCAGTCTCTCTGTCCTGAGAGACATAAAAATACACAAACACTGTCAAATCCAACCATGGATCCTGAGGAGACATAGCATTTCACCACCTGATTCCCAAATTAATGTCCTTTTGTTTGACTAGATGGCAAAACATGAAACATGAAAAATGTTATTTTGTATCTTTCTTCTTTTTTTTTTTCTTCATAGTGTCAGATTGTTGTTTTTAATCAGTTCCCTGAAATAGGAGCATACTGTCTACCTCTTCCTGAAAATGCAGACAGTTAAAGAGTTTGTTTCTGCCCCTGTCCCTAGTCACCATTGAAACCTGGTCTCAATTGTAAAGGAGAAAAATGAGCACCCGAATATGCAAGGCCCCACCCCAGATGCTGGGGAGGTTTCCTCTTTGTTTTTCTAGTTTGCTGAAGCTAAAGAGTCCATTTTCTTTCTCAACATCTATCCTTCATTCTTCCATTCTTTCTCTTTAGCTGAGGTACCATAAAGTATACTTTTTGTCCAATTTTATGCAGCACTTCTAAGCGCTGGAGGGTTGTCAGCTTTTATTATCTGTATGAGCCTGGAGCCACTGGTTGTGTACCATCTTACCATTAGGAGTGGAGAGCGGGAGCATTTTTCTCATCACTGAACCTGTTCAGAAATCCGAGTTTGTGTTCATGATGATTTAAATAGGCTTCCCCTGGAACTGTGCGCTTGCACTGCTTGGGGGCAGAGAGCAGCATGCTGAACTGGCACTGAGAGAAGTTGTGTAACTAGCCCATGTCAAGTACTTGCTAAAGGGAATACTCAAGGCTACTGTTCAGAGTGCCTTTCTCCTAACCCTGTGACTTCCCACACACTGCTGGATTGCTCCTTTCTTTGTAAGTACACGCTTTTTGGCCTTTGAAAATAGATCACTTGGAAGAAACAGACCTCTTTAGTTTTGAACATAAAGAATGAGAGTTTTTACTTCTAGTGCAGACACTTAACGTAATTCGGCTACATAACTGATCCAAGCCTTTCATCTAATAGTGGCCCCTCTTTAGTAAGACAATAGTCAGGTCTACTTCTCTGTATTGTTGTAACAAAGAAATGTAGCATGCAAAAATGGTTTCTTAAAACTTATTTCAAAGAAGACACATTAAAATAACCCATTGTGTAGTATGGCAATTATTTGTATAATTAATAATTATACAAACATTAATAAATGTTGTTTACGGTAGTTTTTAAAATTTATTATTGAAAGTCTGGCCCAATATTGTTGCTACAGCAAATAGCCAATCTCAGCAGTAAATCTGTAACCCACTTATAATTAATGTTTTCTTCTTGGTTTGCCAAGAACTTTCTCTAGCTCATTAGAACCTAGATGAAGCCATGTTTGCACCTGCCTTGGATTCTGGTTTGTAATTCGTGAAGCATTTTCTATAAGCACTGTGTGTCATGTTGAGCTCTCAGTCATGTCTATAGAGTTCTGGACTGTGAACACATTAAGCTCCAGTTACTTCCTTTCTGAAATCAGGCTCAGTCAATGAATTCTTCTCTTCATTGAGAAAACCTGAAAGCTACCCATGTGTGTAAAGCCCATCCTCCTTAGGATGCAGGGTAGAGCTTATACGTCCGACTACCACTTGATACAGAATTCAAAGGGAGGAAGAACTAATACTTACTTGATAAAGTAAACATTGATTTTTCCTCTCCAAACCTCTTACAATAAAACTAACTTGTTTTTCTCTTGCCCTACGACATCACTGCTGGCTTAAAGGCCTTTATAGATTTTTTTTTTCATAACAACCTTCACTTCTTTTATGGTCAAAATGCCATCTCGCCTCATCTTTGAGAATAAACAGTTCCTACTTTGATTCTGTGATCTTTCATCTTGTTTGCCTTTTATCAACCTGTCTCTGCCACCTGCCACCAAAGTCGTGCGATCACAATCTTCCCAGGTTGGGGTCATACTGTTTTTCATTGTGTTGATGCTTTTAATCTCAGAATGCAGTCTATCAGACAACCACTTTCCGACAACCACAGGCTACTCACTTGGATATTTGTAATGTAGCTGCTTCTCCACATTAACACATTAACATGGCTTCCATTATTTCTTTAAATGGGCACATAGTTTATAACAAAATATTTTATGATTCTTCACATCATCATTTTATACACAGTCTCCCTCCTGTTTCAGGCCATGAATAATTCTAAGACTTGATGAATGGTTATGTTATTCATTTATTCAATGCTTTGTACTTTGTACAATGTTTTCAAATAGATTAATTTGTTTTATCTCGGTTACATCCTGAGGCACATCGAACAGGTTTTTTTAAAAATGATTTTTAGTGTTTTTTAAAGATAAAGAAATTATGACTCAGGGGGCTACACAGCTTCCTGGGGCTCTCCGTAGTAATAGACACGACTGACATTGAAGTCCATGTTTTCTGACTTTTTACCCTCTATGATTCATATTAAAGTAGTCACTGCATATCACCATTGCAAGGTATATGCTTTAAAAATTTGAATATTGTGGTCACTGGGACAAATTCTTAATCCTATAACGTCCAATCCAAAGTAGGTCACAAATATTAATTTGTCAGGAAGCATAGTGAAATGAAAAGAATTGAGATTCAGAAAACCCAAATTTAGAAATCTGTTTCTTTAATGAGCCACTCTGTTGTCTTATGAGCCAGCCAACACAGACTCTAACAGTTTTTATAGTAATGACTTGCTTGTGGTAAATAAGGTACATCCACTGGTTAAGAGCTATGAATCAGGAAGCGGTAGCTGTTTGCATAATCTACTCCTTCTCTTTAGATAAATGTAGGTACATTTTTTTGCATCTGGCCATCTGTTTTGAGTTCTGAGCTCTACAAACATGCTTCTATATCCAACTGGCTACTACTTTATTCCCATTAAGTTTCTCCCTTACTCTCTTAAGTATCTCTGTATAAATGCTATACCAGGAAGATTGAGAGGGAATTGTGAGATATCACATATAGCACCTTAGTTTCAAGATGGAAAATCTTGTTCCAAGGCAGACTAAGGGCTCAAGAGTGAGGTATGTAATGGGTTTGAATTTCAAAGCCAGCCTGACTCAGATGTATGTGCATTTCAAAAGGAAAACATTTTGATATAGAAACAAATCTTGGAATCAGAGGAAAACATTCCAGGAAATGATTCTTGATAGACAGAAGAGAAGCTAAGACAAATACTATAGATCATCCTGAGCTATCCCAAGTTAAAGCAGGACCTAATCTCATAGAAATCCAGATTTTCGTCACTTAGAACATGTATGAGGAAAGGTGATCTAGAATGTGGAATGATTTCACAGAAAGATCAACATTAGCAGCATGCCCCAACAGAGTGTGCTATTACTCTTCCTCTCTCGTTAATCCTCCTATTTTTCCCAACTTTGACCTCTTCCCACTAGACCATGACCTCATTTTATTTTCAGATTAGATTACAGGTAACAATGAACTTTAGTTGTACACTCTCAAGTTTGGATGGCACATCACTCACTGAATCCTTCATTTACTTTCAGATTTATTTGACTATGAGCTGCAGAAGGAAGTAATTTACATAAAAATTACATATAAATATATCTACACATATGTGCACACACCTCCACACGTATGTGAATGTGCTCACTTAAAAGTTTCAGTTGGCGTTTACTTAAGTTACATGCACACTAATTTATGCATTGGTATGCTGTGTTTGGTTCTCTTAAAGCTGGTTACCAATAATTTGATTTACTGTCATCTTTAATAGGTTAAAAGGAAATTTTTTTTAAAAAATTACCTAAATTAAGACAGAAAGAGGTTCATTTAAATAAATAACTTTATTTCCAAACTACAAATTATTAAAAGATACATACTTTCTCTTTTGCATATATTTTCTATTACTAAAATTTTAAAATACATTTTGTCTAAAAAATACAATGTGTCAATCAAAGGAGTCAATAAAAAGACAAGATTAAAATGTGAAGGCCATACTAAGCCATATATAATTTTTATTATCAGCCTATGAGGATCAGGGTAGAGCACTGCTGAAGAAAGCATTAACATATTTATGATCTAGGAGGCAAGTTGTCAGACTAGCAGAAATGGACAATATAGTAATTTCTAATTACTGAGCTGCCTTTACTTAGTATTCGTCTCACTCATCTAGCAAAATTGAGCCTAGCACAGACTAGAGTCTAAGCACACTTAGCACCAATGGCTCAGATGGAAAGGAGATTAAAAGCATGTGTTATTCAATATCATAACAAGGAAACCAAGGACAATAAGACTTCAAATTCCAAGTTAAATGCTGAATAATGACCTCTTTTGTTGTCTGATGTGGCAGGTCAAGTCTTCTAGAAAAATGTATAACCAAAGTCATTATGAACTTTAGCAACTTCTTTTCTTTCTTTCTTTTTTTTTTTTTTTCTTTTTGGAGACAGGGTTTCTCTGTTTAGCTCTAGCTGTACTGGAACTCACTCTGTAGACCAGGCTGGCCTCAAACTCAGAAATCTGCCTGCCTCTGCCTCCCAAGTACTGGGATTAAAGGCGTGTGCCACTACCACCCGGCTTAACAACTTCTTTTCAATACATGCATGCTTTACAAAGCACATGGAAACAAATCAGATTTCCCTCATCTTTCCTGTTTAGCTAGCCTTGTATGCATACCTTTACTTACTACTTTTCTATCTTTAAACCTTTAAAAATGTGTAGGCCAATCACCTATACACCATCAATTATACTCCTTCTCTACCTTCAGTAGAGACAAATCATGTAAATTTGGTCTAATGAGTCCTAGGTACACCAAATCTAGTGTTACTATAAAAGATGAATCTGCCTTTTCTGAACTGGAAAATCTACAGACAGTGGTGGGTTCTCAGTCTCACAGACATGGCTCCCAGGAGGAGGGATGGACTACCCAGGGATTCACAGATGCTCTTATCCAATCAATAGCAAAGCCCATGCAGCAATAGAAGCATAATAACTAAGCACTCCATTGATACATAGTCCTGTTTTGTTCTTTCTTCCTGTACAATATGTGCACAGAATTACCAACGTGCAGTTGTCTTATCTCTACTGAAGTTGCAAACAACCCCAAAAACAACAACAAAACTCTTCTGAGAAAACTTTCATACTAAACTATTATAGTATTTGAAACTGGAAAAAAATATATCCTACATTGCTACAAAATCTGACCCAAGTTACTTCCAGGCATTTTGTCACCCGATTGAAAGCAAGAAAAACAAATTTGAAACACAAATAAATGCCTTGCAGCTGAATAACCTATTGTGTGGGGATGGCAGTTTTTTACTGTGTTATTTTCAGCCAAAAAACAAAACAAAACAACCTAATGCAAGGTACAGTATCCTGAGTCCTGGATGAAACATTATCTCATATTATGTTAAATATGTCCATAGTATCAAAGTTGACAACTCCACAAAAATCTGTCATTTGAAAACCTTTACTCTCACCTGAGCTTTTAAATAGCTCTGCTAATCTCTGTTGTGAAACATTTAAAGATGCATTTTTAAATTATGTGTATGTGAGTGAGTGTCAGAGGAAGGATATGTTCACCTGAGTGCAGGTGTCTACTGACCCAAGAGGCATCAGATCCCCTTAGCTGATTGAGCTTGCTGATCTAGACATTGGAGAGCAAACTCAGGTCCTCTCCAAGAGAAGCACATGCCCTTAACTACTGAACCATCTCTCTTTCCAGACCCAGTGTCTTCCTTTTTTAAAACTTGATTATGCATTTAATTAGAGATGTCAGTTTCAAAGTTTTCAATTTAATTTAAAATTTTAACAGCAATCCAAGTTATTTAAAACTAGTAAAAAAAAAAAAAATACCTTGTAACCCCTGAGTGTTGCCAGAGCAGTCTGTAGTGTGGGTACTACCTCCAAGTGATATGTTTCTAGCCCTGAATTGTGTCACCATTTCTTGACCAGTGTGAAATTTTGTGGAGAAATGTGCTAATGGAGTGTGAACTGCTTCACACCTATATTCCATATGTTTATAAAAAATTATCTTATGTTCCAATTATGCTGAACAGAATGGGAAATACCTGTTAAGAATCATCTGCTAAGAAACATTAAAATCAATTATGCATTCTTCCTTCATCTCCTAAAATGCAGGAAAATGAAATCCAGAGCTATACCATCTAAGCATACACAGAATCACCAAGTTTAACTTTTCTTGTTTTCATACCCCAAAGTCCTCTCATTCTTCATGGGATTCTATCAAAATCTTTTAGATGGCAATGAAAAGTCATATTAAAACTTTGTTCAAGATTTCTTGTTAACCTTTTTGAAAAAGACTTCCTTTTTTAGCTTAATCCCTCTCTCATAAGCCAACAGCACTCCACGCCTCTCTTCCTGAAAAAGCACAAAGCAATAATTTTGCTGTTTAAGGTTCAGTCACTGTACCCTCTGTGTCTTGAGGAAGCTGGCTCCCGATTCTGTAGGGGATCTTATACAAAACCACCTGACTCAGAGTTCTATCTTGTTCTACAAAGCAACTCAATTGTGTTTTGAACTGATTTACCTGATGCCATCCAACTTACTTCTCCAGTTCTCCAGTCCTCTTCAAGCTACCAAAGTCTTTTCCTTTTTCCTTCCTTCCTTTTTTTCTTTCTTTCTTCCTTCCTTCCTTCCTTCCTTCCTTCCTTTTACGTATTCATTTCTTTCCCTTTATTTTTTGTTTTGATACTGAAGATTGAATTCAGTTCATGAGTGCTGTGAGACTAAGCAAGCTTTCTGAGTCTAAAGGTCTTTATGATATAAGGAACTGTTAGGAATAGCTGACACCTCCACATTTGAAAATTGGAAAGCTCTTAGCCATAGTTTAGACATGGGACAAGCATTTTCTAAAACTGACCAAAAATTAGTGAACATATTTTCTCCTTCCACATACAAAAACACCTTAGACTACATTATAAGTATTAGCTTGGAGATTGAATTTCAGATTGAACTCAAGTTTCATGACTTCTTGATCCATTTTATCACATTATGTACTATTACATTTTAATACATTGTTATAATTAAGAACATCAGTACAACCTAAATATTAGCTCAAATTTTGTATGCAGGTTGTTAACTTAGCTCATTTCCTATACAAACAAAAAATTACCTTGAAGCTATACAACTATTCTATTAGTCAATTATTCTAGAACAAGGAACCTCAGCACATAGTAAAGGAAGAAGACCAAAGATGATGCCTTTAAACTGTACAATATAAAATCCATAGAGAAACCTTACTTAGCCAATTGAAATAAATGTATCACACACACACACACACACACACATACACACATACACACACACACACATAGGTGTATACACACACATATGTGTACACACAAACACACAGAGAGTATTACTTGAGATTACTATTGTCATGATAAAACACCGTGATAAAAATGAAGATGAGGAGGAAAGGATTTATTTAAGTTATACTTACACATCATAGTCCATCAATGAAGGAAGTTAGGACAAGAACTTAGGAAAGACTAAAACATGGAGGCGGGAGCTGATATAGAGACCATAGATCAGTACTGCTTACTAGCTTGCTCATCATGGCTTGCTCAGAATGCATTTTTATAAAACCTAGGGCCTCCAGCCCAGAGACAGCACCACTCAAACAAGATGGACCCTCCTCCATCAGTCATCAATTAATAAAATGCCCTACAGACAGATCCTGTGAGGGCATTTTCTCAACTGAGATTTCCTCATTTCGGATAACTCTAGCTGTGTCAAGTTGACATAAAACTTGAATATATAGAGATATTCCATTATATAATATTATACAATATTCTACTGCAGAATATTCTCCTTACAAAAGAATGAGAATTCATGTTCAATATGTCACTTGAACAATGTATTGTATCCTTACTTTTCAGATGAATATAAAAAACTCCCCCCAAAAATAAAGCATCTTCACCAAACAAACCGACTAATTAAGTAATAGAGAAATAAATTATACTGTTTTATTACCCTTTGGCCTCAGCCTGAAGCTACAGTAGCTAAGGACTTAGGGGTTTGATGATCTCTATTCATAACCAATGGCCTCCCTTGTATTCAGTTATTTCCTTAGAATATTCAAACAATCACTTAAACTTTAAGATTTTATAGCTACTGAGAACTGCTATGACTCAGCTAGTAGGAGTGCTTGTAGAGTCAGCCTCCAAGCCCAAGTTCAAGCCCTTGAACCATACAAAGAAAAAACAATTCCCAAAAGTTGCCTTCTGGCACCCACACATGTGCCACATATGTTTATGTCTATATTTGTATATGCACAACACACAAATACACACACATAGTCGAAATAATAATACTTTTGAGGAAAATTTAAAGACTTCACAGATGATTAAGAGAAATGGGAATAATATATTAGAATGTAAGAGTAGTACTTTGAGATTAAAAAAAATCATTACATAAAATTTTAATTTCTAGATTAAAGAAAATGTTTGAGACTCCTTCAGTTCTTTATGAATTGCCTACCCTTGAGAATCTATGGCACTGCTCATGAAGTTGAATTTTCTAAATCAAAGGGGAAAGCATATTTTCAGAGAGAACCAGAAATAAAATTCAGACTTGGTGTCTGAATATTCACATCAAATTTTCTAATAACTGAACTTACTATTTCATTCCCAAATTGATTTTCTTGAATGATTCTTCCAAATATCACTTGTTTATCTTAATGCCAGTGTCCTACTCCAGTGGGTTCAAGGGCTCTGGGGACATAGAAGTGGCATCAGCATGATGAAAACAATGGCCACCAGCACACTATCAAGGAGATGGCCCCAAAGTGCTTGAGCCTCCCTTATTTATTTCATTTTAAAGTCGTAAAGCGTACAAGGTCACTTTGATTTCCACAATTACCTTCTAAGAAAACTGAACAATAGTTCTCAGAGAGTTTCTTTCTCATCCACTTTATTTTCGCTAGGCAAATATTTAACCTCAAAACTAAATGCATCTCTGTGGGCATTGCGATTAGCATACTGTATCTTAGACACCTACCTGGCAGCCCACACAACAACTTTTACAAGTTTTTATCTAAATCTGTTCTGACAGTGTCCATATTTCTGCTTTGCACAACTATAGCCAATATCAGGAGATTTAATGTGTTGGCATAAGAGCTGGTTGACTTTTGGCCAGCCCCTCTTATTGTCTGAGGTGCTGACACCTATACAGATGTGGTCCTTGCTCCTGAAGTAATATCTTTGTGTTTACACGAATTCATTAACTTCCATAATCTATTCCTGCAAGGGCTGCTTCCTGGGTCAGAGTGTATATGTATTTTTGTGAGAATATTGTTTGAGAATGTGTATTTTTGAAAATATATCATCTTATTATTTCTGTCTCACTGAGCCTCCTTGTCATCCACTAGATCATTCAGCTCTATCCTACTTCTCTATGTGATGTTTTCCTCATTATATAATCTGAAATATAATTTGAAGACCATCCCATGCTAGCAGAACTCATTCTACAACATATACATGTATATCTTATTATTTTACAAAGTATAAAATCTATCCTTTGGCACTTCTTCAAAGTACTTCCATTGCTTTTCAAAATCTCCATATATATGTGTGTATATATATATATATACACATATATACATAAACATATACATATATACATATACATATATATTTGCAATATATGTGTATATATACACACATATATGTGTATATATATACATATATACATATATATATATGTATATATATATATATTTCTCTCACTTTGGGAGATGCAGCAGCTCCTGGTAAGCAATGCCTCAGTTCATCCTATCTCACCCAGTTCTCACACAAAGGAATATGGGACTTGCTGTGGTTAAATCTGAGTCTTTGAGGATCACCTCGATATAGAAATGGTTCATCCTAAATTTTCCACTTGTCTTTTCCATTATTCCAGTTATATAAAATTAAAGTATTTAAGACAGATACTGCTATACATTGTATATAGCTTCACATTGGTGTGATAAAATACCATGACCCGAGCCAACTTACATAAGACTTAGTTTTTACTTACACTTCTAGGAAAAGAATTCATAATGATAAAGACAGTATACATAGCTAGCACAAGAATCTTGATAATCATATTTTATTGGCACATTAAGAAATAGAGAAAGAACTAGAAGTGAGAAAAAGCTAAAAACTCTCAAAATCCCACTCAAACACTGCCTCCACCAACGATGTACTTCCTTCAGGAAGGTCTCATGTCCCAAAGGTGCCATAACTTTCACAAGGGGTGCCACCAACAGGGGATCAAATGTTTAAATGCATGAAACTGTAGAAGATGATGCTCATTTAATCGACCACAGACATACCGAAGTAAATATTGAGTTCCATACAGATGATGTTATGTGATATATAAGACTAACAAATATAACACCTAGCCCCTAGATACCATCATTGTTTATTTATTTTAACACTATTATGTCAATGGAATGTATGCCATGTTAGGAAAATCCAATATCATATTCCTGATAATGGAAATAATGGAGAACCTAGGCTAAGCAGTGAAAGTTTACAACAAAGGAAAGCTATGTCTTCTTCAATCTCTTGATTTTAATGTAATAGCTAACCACACAATGATTGTTCTAATCATCTTTGCTGTTCTTATTTCCCATACCCTTTGCTTCTTTATTATACTATCATTTAGAAATGGCAATAATACTTGAGATTGCGGTTTACGATCATACTTGCCCCCTGTTGACTATGGAAATCTTGCTTGCTCGTTTTTGCATCATATAATGACATTGTGACTCTGATTATGTTATCTCAGTTATCTTTCAGATATTTGATTTCCTATGATTTTGTCCTGACATTAAAAAGAGCTATTTGAAATAGCACAGTCTCAAATTCTATTACACAAGCAACTCCTTGTAACTTGGCTGCTTATAACAACATGATCATGTGTTTTCTTTTCTTTTTTGTTGTATATTTTATTTATTTACATTTCAAATGTTATCCCCTTTCCCAATCCTCTCCTAGAAGTCCCCTCTCCCTTTCCCCCTCCTCCTGCCTCTATGAGGATATGCCCCTTCTCAGCTACCCACTCTACCTTCCTGTCCTCATATTCCCCTACACTGGGGCATTGAGCCTTCACAGGACCAAGGTCTTCTTCTCCTCCCGTTGATGTCTGACAAGGCCATCCTCTGCCACATATAGGGCTGGAGCCATGGATCCCTCCATGTGTACTTCTTGGTTGGTGGTTTAGACCTTGGGAGCTCTGGCTGGTTGATATTGTTGTTCTTCCTATGGTGTTGCAATCCCCTTCAGCTTCTTCATTTCTTTCTCTAACTTCTTCATTGGGGACCACACACTCAGTTCAATGGATGACTTTGAGCATCTGCCTCTGTATATGTCAGGCTCTAGCAGAGGCTCTCAGAAGACAGCTATATCAGACTCCTATCAGCATGCACTTCTTGGCATCCACAATAGTATCTGCATTTGGTAACTGTATATGGGATAGATCCCCAGGTGGGTCCATCTCTGGATGGACTTTCCTTCAGTCTCTGCTCCACACTTTCTCTCCATATTTGCTCCCGTGAGTATTTTGTTACCCATTCTAAGAAGGACCGAAGGACCCACACTTCGGTTAAAAAAAAAAAAAAAAGTAAACAAGTAAGATTTCAGGGACATAAGTTCCTCCAACTGCAACTACCCTCTCCTTATCACGAATCCAAATAAACCATCTTTAAAGAGAAATACATGATCATGATCTATCTGCTAAGTCAACATTGGCTCTGTGATATGGAGAAAGAGCCCACACACCTAAATCCAACCAGACCTAGAGGACTGGGTAGTTACATACAAATAGTATACAACCAAATGACAGATTACAAGAATGTGATAAAAGCACAAGAAACAAACATTGTTTTATGTAATCTAAAAACATATGCATTTTTATACAAAGAAGTTTTTTTGATGTTGAACTGCAGAAGAAAAGACCCCCCAGGGGAACAACTTATATCAGATCCAATCCTATAAATGGAAAGGTTCAAATGTTGTTTGTGTGTTTTATCACTCAACTCCTTTAGTAAGACTCAGGGAGAAATTGTTATTTTTCTTTTAAAGATGAATGGTATAAAAAGTTGAATTCAGTATTGCTAGCAGCAAATTGTGAACCTTGAAAATAAAACACAAGTCTGTCACTTGCCCTAGCTTCTGAATCTAGGATTCTATCCACTTAAGAATGTAGACAATAGGAAATTAAATCGAGCTTATTTGAAAAAGTGATGATTTAGGATAAAACTAAAGAACTCTCACCCACTTTTTGACATTGTTACATCACTGAGCTACAGGAAGTTAAGTCTGTGACTCAACTCCATCATGAGAATCAGCTATGCACAACTTTGAACCAAAGAGGACAAATGACAGCTAATCAAGGGAATGTACAAAATCAATACAAGCCTGATGAATTACCAAGAAACAATTTTAGATCTATAGCCAATGAACTTGCATGGCTTTGCTACAGCACCCTAGGAAGCTATAGAAAGGCAATTCCCTCTGCACAACATGGAAGAAATATGGCTCCTTTGAAATGGAGTAGAAGGTGCATTATTGCTACCAATTTAGATTCAAAGGCATTCACTCAAAAACCACTTTTCTACCTGTGATGTGACCGACACTGGCTAAGGACTACATAGAAAAAAATTTAGTCACTGTCCTTGCTATGAATAGATTTTTACTCTCAAGAGAGATCTGACAATTTTGAGATAGAGAGATAGAGGGATGGTGAAATTTTGCATGAGCTATTGTGTGGAACACAAAGCATCTATTTAATTAGGCTGATAAGGGTAAGATATGTAGTCCAGAAAAGCATTGTTGGAGATGGTAACATTGACAATTGATTTTCAGGGGTTAATACTATTTCATTTTGGAGGGTAATGGAGAGGCTGTCAGGGTAAAAATAAAGAAACCAAGATCTTTCATACAGATGAGTCAACAGGTAAACAATTACTGAGATACCCACAGCAAGTTTTTGGAATCTTTGGGCATGGAATATTTGGGAAAGAGTCTATAGCTTTTTTCTCTCTATTCACAGAATGTGGCATGAATTGATGAAAACCTCCCATAAGGGGAAACAAGATTGGGTTCAAAAATGAATTATTCAATTCTACGTTATTTTCTCAAGTATTGAAGCAGATCTGAATTTCTCATATGCAATAATATCTCCAACATCACCATTCTCTCTCCTTTTTCAATCTGTTAGAAAGTGTCATAGATTGTGACATTTTCAGTATGAGTTTGGTACAGGGCTCAGCATCAGAAATATATTAGCCATTGCTGCCAACAACCTTGCATCAGAAATAGAAATAAGTATGTGTAATGAGTAAGTCAGCATAGTAAAGTTCAAGAATTTCTGTGATAAATCATGAGCAGGAAAGCATACTAGCTATGTTGTAGCAGTTTCAAGCTGTGTGCAGAAAAGTCACAAGACAATGTAGAAATAAGACTGAGCTGTATACTTTTATTTTTCTTCTTTTTCTAGAGATAAGGTATCACTCTTATCAAAGCTAGTTCTGAGCTCCTGGACTCAAGAAACTTTTCTGCCTCATTGTCCTGAGCAGCATAGACTACAGATATGTTCTATCTACCAAGCTCTTATAACAATACTTAGCAGTAGTTGGCTACCTATTTTCATCCAAAAGCAGAAGTTCAAGGATATATAATTTCATTGTGAATTGGTTCTTATCCTAATTTGCTGTTTGTTAAGGCAAAACATCAACCAAAACCAACTTGGGGAGGAAAGAGTTTAGCACATCTCATAGGCTACAATTCTTCAGAATGTAAAACAGTGCAGGAGATCAAGGCAGGGAAATAGAGGCAGGAACTAGAACAGAAACCATGCAGGAATGCTCCTTACTGGATTTTACTCAGGCTCACATTCAGCTAATATTTATATATATCCCAGGTCTACCTGCTAAGGAATAGCACCATTCACAGTGGGGTAGGCTCTCCTATACCAATTAGAAATAATAAAATGCCCCACATACGCATCCACAGGCCAATCTGATAGACGTTTCCTCTTCCCAGTTGCATCAAGTTGACAGTAAAGAGTATCTGTCACCAAGAACCTCCTTTCCTCTACATATACCTCCATGGTTCAGAGAGAGAGAAAGAGAGAGAAAAGGAACCTTGACAAAAGTCACAAAACAAAACAAAAAGAGCTGGAACATTATTTTACTCTGGCCTTGTGAAAGAAGAGTTAGTCTCTCTTAAAGTACATGAAGAAATGATAGAGATGGTAGAAATCCATGCTGTCACTGAGAGCCTGGGTTAGTCTGTTCCCTTTCTACTTTCCTCTGAAGCAGTGTTGATATGCTTTCACTCTGGACTGATTGGTCTCTGGCTACCAAGAGATTCAATGGCAAAGCTGCTGCCCCTTCAAGGGAAGAATCAGCTAGCACAACATCTGTTTCACTGAATGAAGCTCTTCTCATACCCCTCCTCTATCCTTATCATCTTCATGTGCTGCTTAAGATCATTTATTTGATGATCATTGTAAGTATTGATTGTGAGGAAAAATATAAGGGCAAAAGAAAAGGAGATCTTAAAAAAATTAAAAATCCAATCTTCACAGCTCTATTAAAGTTTAGACTAGTAAGTCTGGGGCTGTTAGAATAAAAACTTCAGTGGTAAATCTGAGTGAGTCCTGAGAAAACCTAGATGGATTGGCACCCTTCCTTCCAGTACTTCTTCCTGACTTTCTTTTGTTTACTACATTGTAGAAACACAAAGAGTTTATATAAAATAAATGTCATTGGCATATAAGTTGCCACTAGAAAATTCAATATATTTAACTGCATTAATTATAGTACCTTTGCATATAAAAATATCACAAAGACAAGACAGGGCACACAAACTGGAGTGGGCAATGCCCATTGATTCTGAGGATGTAAACCTCACAAACAGAATGTCTACTACCAAATCACCCTTACTCTCATTAAAACATGCAAGATTGAAAATCAGCTGTAGCAAGGCGCTTGAGAACACAAATCCCTGCTTTCCCTTCCTTAAATTTGCACTGAGTTTTTCTAAGTTTCAAATGTGGTTTCCAAATGTGTAGTCACAAATGAGAGAATTGTGGACGTAAGATCTGAAGGTCACACAGGAATGATTTAATAGTGGATACCACCACGGACCCTCTGTGTAAGTGCAAAAACAGAAATCCCAAGTAAAACTTGAACTGAGAAGCAGAAATATCAGAGATGCAATCCTAAGAGTTTCAGCCATAGTTTGTTCTAATGACAAATAAGAGATTCAAAGAAACCATATCTTTTTGACTTAAGATTGTTTCATCTAGATTAATGCATGATAAAAACTGCTAACGTCTCATTGCTGTAAAATGTGTCTCACCATTTTGTTTTGTGGGAAATGTAGGTCACTGGGAAAAGAGCTCTAAGGAATGTACTCCTCAAACTACAGTAGCTTCTTGTCAGAGATCATGCTTCCTTCTAGTTGTAAGATGAAAAGAAATAAAATCATGGTTCCCGATCTAAGTATGCCCATAGACCACAAACAACCTGGTTAACAAATAAGTACAATATAATTAAAAATGATTAAAAGTCATGTTTGAACTACTACGGCAGAAACAGATACTAAGGAGACATTGAAAGTGACTTCAAAGATGATGTTAAGCCTGGACCTAGAGGAATGAGCTTTTGTTACTGTGTGTGTG